>CATIWQ010123233.1:0-28525 GCA_949673415.1 Euphorbia schlechtendalii | reverse complement strand
ATTTTACTCCCAAGATTTACCTAGTATCTGCATTTGCATCAAAAACAACTACATACCACGTGAAATATTTTATATGAAGTATAAAAATGACTAAAACTACAGTGTTTATTGTATAAAATTAATGTGATAATAAGTGTAATTATACACTTATCACCACTTTTCTACTGATAAGTTTAATAATTTGTTCACAAGATTTGGCTATGTATTAATGGCTCCAAGAACTTGTTCACGTAATATAGGTGTTATCAGTACCTCTTATCAAATAGAAAAATGATGATAGCTGCAAGTATACAGTTGTGATGTAGGTTTTAAAGATATCGAACCCACAAGGAAGGAACCAAGTCTAAAGATCAATAAGGAAGACAAAATAAATAAAATAAAATAATATAAGGTCTTGGGTAGGAGGGTTGGAAGGAAGAATGAGTAAATATAGATATGAAAGATTAGAAAATCTAAATATATAGATTTTCCCAATGAAATAAGGATAGCAAAGAAAACATGCAAGTTCAACAAAGATGTTACAATTCACTAAACTAATCTAACAGACTCGGTTCAAAATACTCAGATGTTCAATTATTCGTTGCAGAGCAACACATGAAATAAATTTTCTAAACCTAGCGCAAACGAATTAAGACAATTATATAAACCTGGACAATGTAAATACCATGCTTAGTATGGGTAGCTCTGACATAGCCATATTTAGCAAGTTACCATTCCAAAAATTTTGGCTCACTAAACAGCATTATATTACATATCCAGTGATTGTACACGATATTGTTAACCCTGAAACTACTCTTAAAATTAACTCCAACGCATATAACTTTATTAATATAAAATACTTAACACAAAATACCCATTATGACACATAGACATATCATAAAATTCGAAAAAGAAAGTATAAGTAGAGAGCAAAGCAAAGTTGTAAGGTATGCAAGTGAAAGCTAAAGTTGATCAAACCTTATCCACTCTTTAATGGGAGTCGTCAATTCCCGCAATTCCTAAATCTACTTTGAATTCGATCTCGGCCCGTATAGAACCTCTGCTAGAATGCTATTCTTTACGAATATCGAATAAACGAATATTGAAGAACAAAAAATTTTATTGATAAGTGATTTGCAAGTACACTTATACAACAATCGCTCAAGAATATAGAGAAATCTAGTGATCGAAACAAGGATTCAATTCACTTAAACATTTTCTCGCTAACACTTATGAACGTAGCGAATTCTCTATCTATACACACACTATATTTCACTCATGCATTCTAATGCACCCCTTGTTGCTTGAATGCTGCATGAAGTTGTGTGGTTTTGAAGCCCTATTTATAGAGTTTGAAGGGTTACGTCTATCCAAACGAAGAGTCACGTCCATTGATCATGCTTGTCTAGCAGTTGGTAGTTAAGAAGATAAAATCAGAAAATCGTCCAAGTCGTGACCGCGATATACAAGTCACGACTGTGAATCTTTAATTTGCAGAATTCTTTTCTGAAAAAGAACAGGTCCAAACCGTGAATGGTTGTTGCGACCTTGAATTGTATTTTTCTTCAGAATTCTCCTTGTGACTTCATCGATCTTTGACAGCTTCAATCCTAAGCCAAATCTTTAAGTTCTACGCATCTTTTTGCACCTTTTTCTCTCTTTTTTATAGAATTCCACTTTTGATCAATTTACTCCCAAGATTTACCTAGTATCTGCATTTGCATAAAAAAACAACTACATACCACGTGAAATCATTTATATGAAGTATAAAAATGTCTTAAATTATAGAGTTTAGTGTGTAAAATTAATACGATAATAAGTTTAATTATACACTTTTCAGATCCTCCATGAGTTTCTCTTCTTTCGCAAGAATTCTTTTGAATGCTTATTCTTATTTTGGAAAGCCTTCTTAGTTTTATTTTCGGGTTGGTAGACGTGTGTTCTAGCAGCTACTTATGAACTGACGAGTTCTCTCTCTACGAGAGGTTTTGGTCGGTGGGGTCCATGTGGACTAATCATAGAGGCCATCCTGGTTTGGGGGCTTGTGCTAATGGAGTAAAATCAAACTGTTCTAAGGAACCATTGCACCAAAGGGGAAGGTACACATCAACTAGTAATTCTCTAAACTTAGATGCTTGATTTCTTTTATTAAGTTTTATAAACCTATAAGCATCTATGGAACGTTTTAATTTAGAGTATGTCAATCATACCATGCTTAGGAGAACCTTTATGGTCATCTTAAGTTTTGAAATTCCACCATGCAAGTTTGCATGTTCACTAACCGCCTTAATTAACCAATATTGACAATGCAACAATGCAAATTAGAAATATAAATTATGTGTTGGCTAATCAGGTGACTTAGTTTCACATGTTTGAGGAGGAATAAGATACTATCAAGTCCAGCACAAACAAACTCCTCAAGAAACTATTCAAAAAGTTGGACACAACTATAGATGTCCAACATAGCATGGCGAACACTATGGAAAAGATTTCCATGCTTATGCTAAAGTATGATGAGAAAGTGAATGCTATATCAAAAGAGTGGATAAACCTACTCTAAACTCAACTGTAATGGATCAAAATCTGAATGCAACTTATGCTATTATCAAGGCTAACTCAGAGGAGATTGCAAAGGATGCAAAAAAGGATTTTATTTTGACTATGGGCAAGCTCTACCTTGAATCAAGTTCATTAATAGATCTTGAGAATGGATTTACTGTATATAAGAAGCTCAATATCCTAGTTGATAAAATCAAACTAATGCAAGACAATATCAAAGTGCTAATGGTTACTGGATTAGAGGATGCTAAATACATAGACTAGACATCAAGGAACCTATAGGCTATAGCCCCACGGATCATTGATATGGAGGCACAACTAAAGATTGTACTATTAGCGCAAGGTTTTCTTAAACTGCTACAATGCTTTTAATAGTTTACTCACCAAGGCTTTGAACTTATAGCACACTTCACCATAAGTCACCATTTGCTGTTAAGTGGGCTTAAATGTAAAGATGTCTTATCCTCTCCTACCAAAGATCAACTAGAGCTTGAGATTGATCCAATTATTACTAAGTAGCAGAAGATGTTCTCTCAAGCCTTAGACTCTTTTAATGCATGCTTAAACCTATTGGTGATGGAAAAATTAACAAAGGGAGAGAAGGTAGCAGAGGATGGGCTTAAACAAGCATAATATCAAAAATCTTCTATCCTAGAAAGACCTCAACACCCACCTCCATAGCAACAGCAAAGAAAACAACCAAGACCACCTACTCAATAATAGTAGCCTAAAACACAACCTCCTCAATGTAGAGGGAGAAGAGAACTAAAGTAAAGATGATAGGCTAGTTTTAGTTTTAGCATCTATTATAATAGGTTTAAAAATGTATCAACTTAGTATAAAACACCTATAGTGTACTCACTAAGTTATCGATGAAAGATTACGATATTTGCTCCTAGTTAAGAACTTCTTTGCTTTCATATATTGTTGTTCTTGCATAACATATACCTTGTAGGAATCAATATTGACCATTATTATAGATGTTTATTAAGACTAGTCCCAAGATTCAAAAGAAAGCTCTTTCAGTATGGGGGAGTTTATGCTAATTGAAGAAAGTCTACTTGGCAAAGCCACTCAGCTTCAAAATTTCAACGATATGCCTTAGTACAAGCTGAGTTACTTTATGCATTGCTAAGTAGTATATTAATGTTACCTTTAATATAATATGTGAAAATAGAATATTTTAGTTTGATGCGTTTCAGTTTTCAAAAAGGATTTGGCGCTGAAAATAAAGGTATATTCAAGTAGTCCAAACAGTTAAAAGGTGTGAGTATGAATGTTGGCATGTAGTCACTAAAATCCTAAATTAAAAGGTATCAACTGACAAGCACCATTTTCCAAGCATCATCGTGCCACTACAACATTCGCAAGAGAGTCAATCACAAATCTCCATGTTGCATCTCGTGCCCTCTCTTACAAAATATACGCTTTGAGGAATCAACACTTTATGAGATATTAATCCAATGATAATATTGTGCCTCAATAGATAAAATCACTATCTCTTAACGTTTTTAAATTTATCTCAAATGAGAAGAAATTGAAGCTGTGAAAAGAAGAGATTTAGGAGCTCAAGTCAAGATGAGAAGTTGCAACGGCTACTTTGTGGAATCTACAACTATACATAGAGACTGAAGCAGATGTTTACAACTTGGTGAATCACATGAATTTCTAAAGAGTTGAAACTTTGTTCAAGCAATCACAACCTGTTTTCTTGCATCAATACTACCATTAACAATTGTTTTCTCTTCATGCTTGTCCTTCTAATGCTTAGCCATAATCTTTACATCTTCAAATAACACATATTGACTCACTAACAAAGGTTTATACTACTCTAACCTTCGTTCTAATGATGGGAGAACAATGTTGTAGAGTTTATAGGCTATATCTGTAGGTTGAGGAAGTCTATTTGCAACAGACTCAATATTGGTAACTTTGTGCATCAGAAGGTTGACGATCTATAGAACTATCTCGATACTTGAGATGTTTGTAGAGAGGTAATATTGTTGGTCATTGGCAATGTAAAATTGGGCATTCACTACCTCTTCAACAGAAATTCCCTTAATAGGATTAGCAGATGTGGAGGGATTTTGAGGTAGGAAAGAGGCCAACTAGGCTTTTCCCCTACTATAGTAGTGCTTATTCTCTAAATCTCTTCCAACTCTTCAGGCAATACCAAGTTCCCTTCTAGAGTCTCTTTCAACTCAACCTTATCTGCAGACTTTTCACCATTAATCTTTAAGTCATCTTCATCCTTAGAGCCAGAGGTGGTTTGTTCATCCAAAATAATTGGAGACCCTTGTTGATTAGATGATAGAGAAATTCTCTCATCATAATGATGTGCCAGTGATTCCACAGTAGATTATTGTGTTGGTGGATTGACACCACCTGCCTCTACATTCACGAAATCATTTGAGGTTGATATAGTCAACCTTATAAGAAAGAGCAATTTCATCTACTGTCCTTACTTCTTCAACCATTAAGGACTCTTTAGGTTCTCTAGTGTTAGCTTGATTTTCTTCCTTTAAAGCCTCAACAGCAGTTGCCTCTGCTACGTCTTTTGCTTTATGAATCAAATGTGTCTCATCTTGTAAGGCTTCATTGGCCTTCTTAAAGTGTATAGTTTTAGCTCCAACTAAATGGGCTTCTTTGACATCCTATTATGCCCGAAAAGCAACATCACTTGCTTCATTAGAATCGAGAATAGTTTTCTTAGTACCTATGGAAATGAGGTTGGTGTTTGAAGGTGATTTCAAGGGGGAAGGTTGTTTGAGAGTTGCTCTTGTGGAGAAGGAATTGTAGTAGGGGTAGATTTTGGAATAGAAGGCTTTGGTGAATTTGATGATGATAGAGAAGGGGATTTTTTAGGAGATGGAGAAGGAGATTTTTTAACACCAGGAGAGGGGGACTCTATGGTTTTAGGGTAGTGGGTAGGTGTGAGCATGGGATTTTGATCCCCCTCACGAAGTGATGAAGAGAAGTATTTTCACTTGCACTCCAAACTATAGTGAGTTCACGTTGGGACCAAAAAGATGTCTTGAGAAGATCTTCTAGCCTTTTGAACCTTTACCCCTTGAAAATAATTGAAAATAGTAAAAAATTAAAAATATCAACATTCCCCTTCAGGGAAGGCTAGTACTAGCCCAATTGATTGGACCGGTCCTAGTAACCAACCCGGTATTGGCCCTTCAAGACTCCCCATAGGCCAGTACCAGCCTTGCACATAGTCCAAGGTTGGTTCTAGCTATTAATACAGCCCTAAATCTCATTTTAATCATTTTATGCATGTCATTATTTCTTGGACACACTTTCCCACCCTATATAAACTCTAAAATTAGGATTTAAAGGGGGCTTAACTTCATTTTTCAATTTAGAGAGTGTTCGTTGAGAGAAAATGAGGTTTTCTTGATATTTACGGGAAAATTTTGGAAAAGATCCAAATCTCCTCTTTTCTTTTTTTTCTTGATTCTCTCTTCTCTTTTGTTATTAAAATGGTTAGAACAAATTGATACAGCCTTTAGATTCCTCTTCCTACAAAAAAAATCAACTTTGATCCATTCTTTTCTTTAAAAACCAAACAAAATCAACAAAAAAGTAGAGGATCTTCTTCAAGGAATTCTTGGCTCCCAAACTAATGGATTCACATCGGAGGGGTAGGTATCTAAGCTTTTGGAGACTCTTAGCCTGTTTGTTGTGTGATTTTTAAGTTTTTGGTGCATTATGTAACTAAATAAAAAAACAACCCATTACCCTTCATATGAGGTTGGTACTAGCCTGAATAGTGAGGGGGTACAAGGCCAGTACCAGCCTCATATTCAGGTCAATCCCAGGCTTGAGGGGGTAGCGACCTGTTTGCTTTCGATTCAACCCTTTTCTTCAAGAAAAGTCAGTATAGGCTCATACCGATTGGATGGACCGGTATTGGCCTAATTAGACTAGTCTTGCCCTCATCTAGTCTAGTTATGGCCTCACGTATGAGGGTGGTCCTAGCGGTCAAGGGGGTACTGATCTGGTTTTTGGACATAATTCATTTTTTACCCTTTTTACCTAGTTTATCACTTTTTTACGCCGTTTTAAGGTACCTCCATGATGGGAAACACATTTTCCCTAACATTTGATTCAATCTGATACCATGTGGCATCTTCATTAATAAAAATGAGCAAGCTATCGAGTCTAAAGTTGGCTTTTTACAAGAATCACACGTTGAAAACTCGAAACTAGTCAAATCGGGACACTTTTAAATCAACCACCCTAATCTAATTTATGCAAGATAATTGAGGCTTGTTTGGTTAAATAATTGTGCCTTGATGTTATGATATATTCTTGTGCTAATCTTTGTGGATGGAAGTAGACTTACGGTTAGATGTATGTTAGGTTTTATTTTCCTTTGGATATTGCAATTATAAATCAAAATGTATCTACAGATCAAATGTATTATAGGCCACTTGTATCCCCAATTATGTAATATTTATCCCTCCCCCTTAGGTTAGAAGCCTGTTTTATGTTCTTTATTTCCTTTATTTGTTCATCTATCATTTTACTTACTTATTCATTACATTCTACGTGTGGATGTTGTAAATGCTAACTATAATCTCAAAATGACTAGAATAATCATCGAAATATCTTAAGGGTGATGACGTGTATGTAATCTTATCTCAAATAATGATGAAGTATGTAACTCATCCCGACCCCAAATCTCTGTACTATGGTGCAGTTTAGACTTAATGGATACACACTATACCGAATTTCCTAAAAGAGCTGATCCTGGTGGCGTATCCATAACATAGACTAGAGGTTTAGGCCTCGAGTGTTTCAAAACATTTTTTTTCTCGATAAGTAAAAACCCCATGCCCCATATCACAGGGTTGATACCTCGCGGTGGCCGTGCGAGATAGAACGTTGTCCGCTCATAGTGGAAACTTCACTAGGGATCGTTCTTCTTTTTAAACTTAAAATTTAAAAGATTTTTTATGAGTAATGAAAAGTTGTTAAATGAGTTTATCAACCTCTAAGATATTTCACCAAAATTATATGCATTAGATGGCTTAGCCTTAAGGTTAGGGTGCCAAATTTTAGTGTGAAGCCCTAAAAGTATTACTTGTGACCCCACGGAGATCGAGGATGCCTTGTGAGCAGATCACTTGTATCCATATCCCATGTACCTCCCTCATTTGCACCTATTTGAGGAGAGGCTTGGAGTTTATCATAATGCAACAAGAGATTTCTAAATTATCAATCCTTGTGACCGAACTCATATAGCATTACCATAGCAACTTACCTTTAGGTATACCAAAACATCTCTATCTGATTTATGCAGGTTCGCACCTTGACATAAGTTGATCCAACGTTAGATTTATAAACCAAACCCTTAATTCTGTGGGAGGCATATGGTTAGAAGAATGTATTTTTATTGTGTGCATACTAAATGCTATATGTTTAATCCACTTTCCTCCATTCATTTACATATGCAAATAAAAGCAACATTTCACACCATTTACATCACACTAACCACATTCTTTTGTGAAGATACTAACTGTCACACACTCATTCTTTTATTTAGTTTGGGTTTTAGAATGCTCATGAAGAATCATGATTGTAAAAAATAAAACCCAAAGCATCAACAATAGCTCTTCGGTATTCATTAACAATAAAGACACTCAAGGTCACATCACCTAAGGGAATGCGCCAACATAACATATCCACTCATTTGTGATACCCAATTAGTATCCGAACTTCTTCACAATTTGAGTCATGTATATACTCAATTCATTCATTTCACCTCATTAGTGATTTCAAATAGTCATGAAAATCAACTCATTCATTAACCAACTAATCATAAGGGTATAACACATAGTTTTACATGTAAATAAGAGTCCACACAAATGAGTTTGTCGTAACATAAGGTTGTTACTGTTAGACATTATGTATGCCCTAGAGGCAATTAGGGTGATATATCTTTATTAGTTATAATGTATAAAAAATTTTGAATTATTATTAATAATAATTAAGGCATCCTTGTTGCTTATCAGTGCTTTATGTTTAATATTGTATCTTGTTGGTATCATATATGTTTAATATGTAAATGCGCATTGATAAGACAAAGTCCATGATTATTTTATATCTTAAAAGTGCATAGACATAGTGGGAGTTATGTGGTGTGAGAACTGCACATACGTGTTAGTATGAATAGTCTAAATATCCCTAGTCATAGTTTCATTGAGACCGAACATCAATGGAACAGACAAACTAGTATGTGTAGGCTTACTTCTTGGATTAGATCCAAGTAACCGATCTCACAAGCTGAAGGTGGTGCCTTGAGTTAACACATGGATGTATTCGGGTAATACATTGGAGATCGCTATATGATAGATACTTGGAAATTACTATATCCTTGTGTTGGTGTCATATCTTATTGTAATAGCAGTACAAATACCTTTAAACCAGAGATACTGGTTACCTTATGTATGAGTTGTTATACTTTGGGTCATACTTATTCAAACCCTAGCGATCAGGATGACACGGGTGATTACGGGTATAGCAATGATCACATGTTGGTATGTTGTGTAGTCAAGATGGGATCCATCGCTCCTGATATAATAATATAATGGGAGATGTACCTTAGGGCCCTTTGTTAAAGTGACACACTCATAAACTTCTAATCAGAGTATAAGATTGATAGAATGAGTTTCTAGTCAGTTGAGATACATAATGGTTGAGTGGGGTTCTTCGTGAACAAGTCTAATTCCAGGATAGCTACGGCTATTACATGAGCTAACACTTAATCCGAGCTCAATAAAGTGGATGGTACTTAACCTGATGGAAGGAGTTTATTATATTGGTTAATACTACAGAATAGGATCAAGTCATAGGTACGTGATGTTCCCAGTATCGGGGGATCATACACCTTCGCTAGAAAGCCCATTTGATCGTCTAGAGCTATCAGGTTCCATATTGGTCTAGAACACTAAGCCTAAAGGTTCCTAGAAGGGAAGCCAAGTTTAGGTTAACCTCTAGTGGCTCTATACTTTGGGATCCTATGAGGTCACACACTTTGGGTGTTTATCGAACCAAGTAAAAAACCTATGGACTGGGTCTGTACCAAAAATATAAGTTGTGAAATCAATGACAAAAATTATTAATTGGTTGAATCAAATTAAATGGAATTTTGAGAAAATAGGGAAAAAGGTTGCACAAAGAGAGTAAGGAATTTTCCCGTTGTGAGTGGACCCTAAACGAACACGAGTTATTCTAAGTGGGGCCTACACGACTACCCCACTAGCCAATGGGCTAGCGAGCCGCTAGCGCGCATAGACAGCCCACGCTTATTAGCGAGCTGTAGGCTGCAAGGTAGTGCTTGCATATCCTGCATGAGCAAGCCCACAAGCTGGGCTTGCTAGAAGGCTTGCATGCCGCAGCTTGCGGCACAAGGCAAGCTCATTAAGGCTTACCTTGTGGCAACCCGCGGTTCATCCCATGGGTCCCTATACCCTTGTGCTTGACCTGATATACATGCGATGGGTTTATCCCATCCCATGTAGAGTTATAGGGGGAGTCTATAATTTCTACTCTCCTCTTCTTTTGTTGTGCGAGATCCTTCATGAGTTTCTCCAAACAAATTGAAGAGTTCTTATAGAAGGCTCTAAGTTTAAATGTTCTTTCAAGGTTTTGTTTTCGGGTTGATTTTTGAGTAGTCTAGCAGCTGCTGTCAATCAAAGGGTTCTACCTCTTCGAGGTTTTGGTCGGTGAAGATCCATGGGGATCAATTCATAGAGGCTCTCCTAGTTTGGAAGTTGTGCTATCGAAATTACTCAAAGGGAACATCGTTACCAAAAGAGAGATCAAGCACGCATCAACTGGTAAAGCTTTAATCTTTAGATGCTAGGTTTCTTTTATATGTTTTATAAACCTAAAAGCATCTATGGAATGTTCTAACTTAGATTATATCAATCATGGTATGCTTAGGAGACCTTAGGTTAATTTTAAGTTTTGAAATTCCGCCTTGCTACTATTGCATGTTTAATTACTATCTTGATTAACCAACAGTGGTATCAGAGCTTGCCTTATGCTATACATGATTGATTATAACATGTTAAAATGTGATTTTCTATTAATTGATTAAAGGATGCTATGCATAACTTAGGGTTCAAATCTTGTTATAGAAAATGATGTGATAACTAGATTAAGGTTTTGCTCAAACTTAGTCTAGGTGATTATCATATAAAATTAGCAATGTTTTACCACATGGGTAAATGCTTTAATTGAGGCTCATCCCATACTTCACTTAATTAAAGAATGAAATCTTTAAATAATAATTATCTGTGTTATTATGAATCAAAGTGCCCGTGATGATTTTGGCAAGGAATGGACAAGGTTGCTCATTCACTTTAAGGAGGCCTCTCCCTGGAAATCACCATCGGTATTAGATTCACGAATACCAGAGGTATTTTTATGAGTTAGTTGAGTTTTAGTATGAGAATTAGATTCCACATATGGTTTTACAAACGTGGTTTAAATTGTTAAATTAAAACATATAAACATAGGTGTAAGAACTTAAAACATGGACCTTGTTTGTTTTGCATGCTATGTGGAGTCTTGGTGTAATGGAATGATTATGATATACCAGTCAGAGCATGTTCCCCTAGAGTTAATAATTTCAAATAGCCTGAAATTATTATTTCATAATTATATCCATCGTATAAGACCTAGACTAGGGCGAGGCTAGTGGCACCATTGAAATCCCTATAACAATATTAAGGTGGTAAAATGTCTTCCCATCATAAGTCGTGATACAAACCTTATTAACGGATGTAAGCACATGTACAATATGCCTTCCTTTAACATGTGTTTGGTCATGAGACTTGATGGGGTTAATGCCTTAACCAAGGAGGGTTAGTTGTCCATATTATTAGAGCTAATGTCGAGTTGGAGATACATTTGAGGAGTCGTACAATTGGGTACGCAAGTCTCGAGAAAGAGAACTCGAATGGTTTAACAATTGCAAGAGATACAAATGGACGGGTTCTAACCATGGTTATCTTGTTATGGCTTAACCTGTGATAGTGGGAGTCATAATGAATGGTTATAGAGGCTACCTACTAAAGGAAATTGGTTCGACCAAATTTCCTCGAATTTGAATTGAAATGGCTATTTCAATCTCAAGAAAAATAGTAGGAATTATGTTTTTCATTAAAGACCTTATATTAAATTCATGTACATATACTAATGTCTAAACAAGTTCTATCTTGTATCTAGGTTGAACAATGAATCCTAACATAAACCTTCGCCCTTGATACCAAATTAATGGGGATCAATTTTGATGACTCGTTCAAATTTCTTAGAGAAGAACTTGAGAAAAGCCACATGGATTATGTCCTAGATAATCTGGAACAAGTCAGTCCTGATGCTGATGCTTCTATCCAAGAGAAAGAAGCATATCTTAGGCACAAGAGAGAAGTTTTCATTGTGTAACTTGTGTTGCTCAAAATCGTGAGCTTGAAGCTTAAGAGACAGTAAGAAGGTATGGATTTAAAATTCATGCTAATTCATCTGAGAGGACTTCATGCAGGCATGAGAGTTGAGTAGAATGAAATTCTGAAGTTCCTTTATAACTCTAGGTGAGATGATGGGATCATAGCCATCGAGCAATGCATGTAATACTTACAGTATTCAAGAAGATTGGCTCAAATAGGAATCAAGACAGATTCCAAGCATGATATACATCTTATAATAGGAACCCTATCTAATAAATATTCACCCCTTGTGAAAGATTATCTTATGTTAAAAAGGACCGACAAAACATCTGAGTTTATCAGGAAAGTTAGAAGTTTTGAGGAAGGTCAGGTGGCTAGAGGAATAAGTACCTTAGCAAGTAAAACTTGCATTAAAGGAGGGGTTTAAAACCCATCAGCAGGAATGTAAAAAATATAGTTATTGAAAAGGGGAAACCCAAAGGATTATGTTTCATGTGCGGAAGGCCTAAACACTAGAAACATGATTGCAAAGCTCTAGTTTCTGGAAAAGCAAAGAAGAAGCCAAGTCAAGCATCTACTTCAGGTATGTTCATGATAGAGTTTCTCTACAGTTCCCTATGAGTCTACTTGGGTATTAGACACTGGTTGTGGTACTCATATCTGTACTTTTGTGTAGGGATTGCAGAATAGTAGGAGGCTTGCAAAGAGGGAAATGGACCTAAGAGTTCGAAATGAAGCACGGGTTGCTGCAATAGCTGTAGGGACATATAGCTTTCATTTACCTAGTGACCTTGTATTAGTTTTGAAAAATTGCTATTATATTCCAACTGTCACTAAGAATATTATTCTATTGCATGTTTAGCAATAGAAGGATTTGAAATTTTATTTTCTAATAATTAATGTCAAATTCAGCGTGATAATATTCTTTATGCTTGTGGAATATATATTAATGGCATATACGTTCCTGGATACTAAAACTGAAATTCTAAATATGAACATTGTTAAGAAATAGAGATTATATAATGAGAAGTCCTCATACTTATGGCATTGTCATCTAAGCCACATAAATGAGACTCGCTTAACTAAGTTACATAAATGTGGAGACTTAGGCCCAATGGAATGGGAATCCTAGGGTGCATGCGAACCTTATTAAAAAGGTCAGCGTGCCACTAGTACTTTGGAAATAATACATTCCAATGTATGTGGTCCAATGAGTGTTAAGATACATGAGGGTTTCGTCTACTTCATAACCTTTTTCGACAATTACCTGCGATATGGTTATTTGTACCTTATGAGGCACAAGTATGAAAGTTTTGATAAATTCAAAGAATTCAATACTGAAGTAGAGAAATAGATTGGGAAAAGTATCAAGACCCTTCAATCTAATCGAGGCAGTGAATACTTAAGCCAGGAGTTTCAGGACTATCTAAGGCATAATGGAATTTATCCCAATGGACACCTCCTTATAAACCCCAACACAATAGAGTGTCAGAAAGGATAAATCGAATCCTACTCAATATGGTTCGGTCCATGATGAGCCAAGCAAAACTCAGCAGTATTTATTGGGGTTATGCACTTGAGAGTGCAATTTATATTCTAAATAGAGTGCCCTCTAAATAAGTTGATCAAACTCTATATGAGTTATTGTATGGTAAAAAAACCCGCTCTTTCTCACCTGAGAGTTTAGGGATGTCCTGCATATGTAAAGAGAACAAGTTCAGATAAGGTAGGTGCTAAGTCTGATAGATGTCTATTTGTAGGTTACCCTAAGGAGACTATAGAATATACCATTTATGATCCCAGGGAATAGAAAGTCCTTATTTCCAAAAATGCTCAATTCCTTGAGAAGGAGCATATACTTGCGAAAGATTGGGGGAGCAATCTTAAGTTAGTCACTCAAGAAGATCGAATAGACAGTCAGCTAATTATACCTACACCTGTTATACAAAATAGTGCAAGCATAGAACAGCCTATTATAACACCGACATTGCATAGGTCAGGTCGAGCTCCAATCACTCCCGAGCGATACGGGTTTCTCATCACTGATGATAAACATCTCTTCCTTATGGAAGATGATGAGCCTAAGACTTACAAGGAAGCAATGGAAGGCTCAGAATTTTATAAATGGCTTTCATCCATGAGATCAGAGATGGACTCCATATATGAAAATCAAGTCTAGAGCTTGATTAATGTTCCAAGTGGGATTAAACCCATAAGATGCAATTGGGTTTTCAAGAAGAAAACTGACATGGATGGTAACATATTCCCTATAAAGCAAGGCTAATTGTAAAAGGTTATAGTCAAAAAGAAGGCATTGACTATGATGAGACATTTTCACTAGCGGCCATGCTGAAGTCTATCAGGATACTCCTTGCCATCACTACTCATTAAGATTAAGAGATTTGGCAGATGGATGTGAAGATAGCATTCCTTAATAGGAATCTGGACAGGGATTTATATATGGCACAACCTGAGGGTTTCGCATCCAAGGATGGCTCTAAGGTATGCAAGTTATAGAAGTATGGACTTAAGCAACCATCAAGGAGTTGGAATATTAGGTTTGACGAGACAATCTAAGAAATCAATTTTATATCGAACGATAGTGAGCCCTGTGGAGTGCGATCATTTTCCTTGTACTATATGTCGATGACATATTATTTATAGGAAACAATGTTCCTTTTCTTCAGATAGTTAAGTCATAGTTGTCAAATTAATTCTCCATGAAAGACCTTACAGAAGCAGCTTTTATACTTGGTATTAAGATTTATTGAGACAGATCCAAAAGGCTGTTATATCTTTCACAAAGTACATACATAGACAAGGTTTTGATTTAACCTTGAGAAGTCAAGAAAGGGTCATCTCCCAATGTCTCACTAGATTAACCTTTCCAAATCTGAGTGTCCGAGAACACAAGAGGAGAGACTACCCATGAATGGAATACCCTATGCCTCAATAGTAGGGTCT
Organism: Euphorbia schlechtendalii; assembly: GCA_949673415.1. Classification (NCBI taxonomy): domain Eukaryota; kingdom Viridiplantae; phylum Streptophyta; class Magnoliopsida; order Malpighiales; family Euphorbiaceae; genus Euphorbia; species Euphorbia schlechtendalii. Next base: position 13,556 of record CATIWQ010123233.1, on the reverse strand, counting down.
ATCATGTATGTTATGGTATGCACTTGGCCTGACATCTCACATGTGTTGAGTGTCAAGAGAAGATTTCAATCTAACCCAGTTGAGAAACACTGGATGGATGTTAAAACTATCCTCAAGTACTTACACATAACTAAGGATATGTTTTTAGTATATGGAGAAGGTGATCTCACTTTAAAGGGATATACTGATGTAAGTGTTTTAGTCTGACAGGGATGATTATAGGTCCTAGTCAGGTTATGTGTTTATGTTAAATGGAGGGGCAGTTGTATGGAAGAGTTTCAAACAGGATACGACCACCGATTCAACCATAGAATCTTAGTATATAGCTACTTTAGAAGCTGATAAACAAGCTGTTTAGCTTAAGAGACTTATTGGTCATCTTGGTGTGGTGTCTAGTATTGTAAATCTGATAGCGATCTATTGCGATAACAATGGGGCTATTTCCCAAGCAAAGGAACCATGGTCTTGCCAAAAAAATGGACATGTACTTGGAAAATACCATCTCATTCAAGAGATAGTAGCCAAAAAGGATATAAGCTTGGAATACATCCAAATGGATCAGAATCTGGCGGATGGGTTAACTAAACCATTGAGTCAAGTTAAACATGACTAGCATGTTAACAACTACAGTATAAAGCACATGGGTAATTGGCTCTAGTGCAAGTGGGAGATTGTTAGACATGATGTATGCCCTAGAGGCAATTAGGGTGATATATCTTGATTAGTTATAATGTACAAACATTTTTGAATTATTATTAATAATAATTTAAGCATCTTTGTTGCTTATCGGTGCTTTTTGTTTATTATTGTATCTCACGGGTATCATATATGTTTAATATATATATATGCCCATTGATGAGATAAAGTCCATGATTATTTCATAGCGTAAAAGTGCAAGGACATAGTGGGAGCTATGTGTGAATAGTCTAAATATCCCTAGTCATAGTTTCATTGAGATTGGACATCAATATAATGGACAGAATAGCATGTGCAGGCTTACTCCTTAGATTAGATCTAAGTAGCCGATCTCATGAGTTGAAGGTGGTACCTTTAGCTAGCACATGAATGTATTCGGGTAATACATTAGAGACCGCTATAAGATAGACACTCAGAAATTACTATATCAATGTTTTGGTGTCATGTCTTATTGTAATAGCAGTACACATATCCTCAGACCTGAGATATCTGTTACCTTATGTAGGAGTTGCTATATTTTGGGTCATACTTATTCATACCTTGGCTATTAGGATAACACGGGTGATTACAGGTATAGCGATTATCACATGTTGGTACGTTGTGTAGTCAAGATGGGATCCATCACTCATGATATAGCAATATCATTAGAGATGTACCTTAGGGCCCCTTATTGAAGTGACACACTCATAAACCTTTGATTAGAGTATAAGATTTATAGAACAGGTCTCTAGTCAATCGAGATGTAGAATGGCTGAGTGGTGTTCTTCGTGAACAAGTCTAATTCCATAATAGCTACGGCTATCACATGAGCTAACACTTAATCCAAGCTCAATACTCTGGATGGTACTTAACCTGATGGAAGGAGTGTATTGTATTGGTTACTACTACAGAATCAGATCAAGTCACAGGCATGTGATGTTCCAAATATCAGGGGAATCATACGCTTTTGCTAGAAAGCCCATTTGATCACCTAAAGCTATCGAGTTCCATATCTATCTGGAACATTGAGCCTAAAGGTTCCCGGATGGAAAGCCAAGTTTAGGTTAACCTCTAGCGGCTCTATACTTTGGGATCCGATGAGGCATACACTTTGGGTCTTATCAGTCCATGTAAAGAACCTATGAACTGTGTCTCTACCAAAAATACAAGTTGTGAAATCAATGAGAAGAATTATTAATTGGTTGAATCGAATTAATAATTAAAAGGAATAATGAGAAAATAGGGAAAAAGGTTGCATAAAGCGAGCAAGGGATTTTCCCATTGCTAGTAGGCCACAAACGACCATTAGTTGTTCAAAGTAGGGCCTACGCAGCTGCCCCGCAAATCGCTAGCACACTGGGATAGCCCACGCGCTAGCGGGCTGTAGGCTACAAGCGCATCAACAAGGTAGGACTTGCATGACCTGCGTGTGCAAGCCCTCAAGATGGGCTTGCGGGAAGACTCGCAATCCGCAGCTTGCGGTACAAGGCAAGCCCATTAGGGCTAGCCTTGTAGCAACCCACGGGTAAGCCCAAGGGTCCCTATACATAAGCGAATGACCCAATATACATGAGATGGGTTTATCCCATCCCATGTAGAGTTATAGAGGGAGTCTATTACTCCCCCTTTTTTCCCTATATATAGGCTTAAAGCCTCTCATTATTCATACACCAAAAAAGCTTAAAAGTTAATTTTCTCTCTTATTTCTACTCTCCTCTTCTTTTTTTGTGCGAGATCCTTCATGAGTTTCTACAAACAAATTGAAGAGTTCTTATAGAAGGCTCTAAGTTTAAGTGAGCTTTCAAGGGTTTTTTTCGGGTTGATTTTCAAGTAGTCTAGCAGCTGCTGTCAATTGACAGGGTCTACCTCTTTAAGGTTTTGGTTGGTGAAGATCCGTATGGATCAAGTAAAAGGCGCTCCTAGTTTGGAAGCTTGTGTTGTCGAAATTACTCAAAGGGAACACCGCTACCAAAAAAGAGATCAAGCACGCATCAATTGGTAATACTTTAATCTTTAGATGCTAGGTTTCTTTTATATGTTTTATAAAAATAAAAGCATATATGGAACGTTTTAACTTAGATTATATCAGTCATGGCATGCTTAGGAGATCCTTAGGATAATTTTAAGTTTTGAAATTCCACCTTGCTATAATTGCATGTTCAATTACTGTCTTGATTAACCAACAATTACCATTGTAAGGATTTACCACCATTCCTTCACCCATGTTTCAAACCAAACATGTTCATTTCACTCACCGCATTTAAACTCGTCTCTTGAGAGATCACATTGATCTCTCAACCTCCATATCCTAATGATAATGAATCATTACATTCGCTTCATGAGTGTTTGAAGAAAATTTAGGTATCATTATGAAACCCCATAAAGCATCAAAACATACATATCTTGATTCCTCTTTGATTTGGCATTCATCATGGGTATGTTTGAAGAAGCCTCTCATCCGTTTATCACCAAAAGTCATCATGGTCGTACAAGAGTGTATTCCTTATTCAAATTTGAGTGAGGGGTCAATTTCAAGCTTCAACCAATCAAATTCATTCTTGCTACCAAAAATCATGGTTAATCTTGCCAGGGATTATCTTAGCTATCTAGGTAACCAACAGCACTTAGTAGACTCTAACCAACGAGGAGGTTAGTAGTTAGGTAATGGAAGTGATACTGATGCAACATTGACTAGAATGTTATCCATTGCGTAATTTCATGTCACACTTCAAGCTTTGATGAGGGCACTATTGGCTGAAGAAAGGAGTTCTAATAGAATATCCAAGTTCGAGCTACGTCTACTAGGCTATGGGCATCATCCTCATAGGGATACCCAGCTCTAATAAGGATCATTAAGATTCCATCCTACTATGAGTCAAGGGCATGCTTCCACCCTCCAAGCCAATTCAAGGTCCTCTCATTGAATCAAGGCACCCACTATCAATTGACAACTGAGGTTAAGGCAGTTTGTTTATCTTCTACAAGGTCAAGGGTCAGGCTATCAAAGCCATCCAAATGGGAATCCTTATAATGTGTTCTAGTATGGGATGTCTGGGCAAGTTGCGCCCAATTCTTTTTTACAAGGAGTTTTTGGAGTAGTTATTCACCCATTAAGTATTAGTCCCTTTATGAGTAGTACACCTCACATTATTCTCTAGTGAACATAACTTCATACAAGGGTTTACATCTCAATCCTTAACTTTGCCTATTGAATGGGCACCTCATTTCCAAGGCTCCTTCACTAAGCTAACCACCTTTGGGAATCAATATCAGAATTATCACCAACTACAAGCTACTCTTCCATTTTTAGTCTCGCAAAGGGGCACTGCTTATGCTCAGCCACCTCTGTTTTTCCTATCCGCTCCTAAGACTCAAAACCAAGAAGTGTTCACCCAAGGAGTTGAAGGACCCATTCCTCAAGGTCTATCCCTCAAAATGGCTAGTTTATGGCAACTTTTTCTCGCATCTCAATCTAATTCTATCTTTACCCATCCTCAGTTGACTAATCTTATAAGGGATTAAGATTGGGTCCCTGACAACTTTGTGATGCTGGAACTTGTAAGGTACAAGGGCGTAGTTGATCCCCATTCTCATATCAAGAACTATTAAACCATTATGAAGGCGAGAAAGTTAAGTGAAATCATCTTAGATCATATGTTCATCACCACTATAGGAATGCTTATTGATGAATTGTTTAACAACCTTCCTGATGAAATAACTAGTGACTGGGCCATTTGTTTAAGTCCTTTACAGAGTAGTATGGTTTCAATAGCTAGATGAATACCACAATTTAAAACTTAAAAGCAGTAAAGCAAAGGTCAAGCGACTTATTCAAAGACTACTATGGGTGTTGGATGGCCATGCAGGTCCTTTTAAGACAAGCTTACTCTTTTTGAGATGGTTGTGAAGTTGTTGGATGGAGCACTTGCATTCTACAAGCTAAAGTTTGGTGCTGATGAATTTTTAAGATATGATGAAGGTCTGAAGTTGTTGGATGGAGCACTTGCATGTCAAGGTAGAAAAAGTAAGAAAGAATTCGTGTCCCAAGCACATTGTTGGTATGAGCCAAGGTAAGACATGGTACAACAAATCAAATGATAATTCTGCTTCCGCTCTTACCCCTACAAAGTCGAAGCACAAACTGCGATCCAGGTAATGTAGCCTGTTGAGGTTTCAACTATTTAGAATTTGAATGATGTTTATCAAGGCATTTCACCGTATGTCTTAACTCTAAATAAACTCTTCACCAAGCTCCATAAGCTTGAATTCCTTGATAATCTCAATCCCTATGCCCCACCAAAGGCTAAAAAGTGGAATAATTTCTACACTCACCACGTGGCTCATGGTTACCACACCAATAATTGCAAGATCCTCCCTAAGAATATCAAGAAGTTGGTGGATGAAAAGAAGATCCATGCTCTTGCTTTAAAGGGAGTAGTGTATCCAATCCCCTACCTCATCTTGAGAACAAAGTAAGGATGATCAATTTGAGAATGAGTCCAAAAGTGGTTTTCCGTTGTTTGAAGAGAGCTAGAGAAGAGGAGTAGCAAGTTATAACTATAGGGATTAGATTGCCTCTGAATTTTGTCATGAATACCTTAGAAGATGAAGCGAGCTCAGCTAGTGGACTCTCTCCTCCATGATTCTCCGAACCACATTTTAGAATGGTTGAGATCCCTATTTATCATGGTGTGAGGTCTCCTTCTTATCACTTCATACGTTATGAATTTGTCTTAAAAGTGCAAGGCCTCTTGGATCGAGCCCTAACTACTTTATTTTCATACTCTCTCATTAGAACGACATCTGACTAGTTCATGTGCATGCCCATGAATGTGTAGGCAAATTGGGAAGCATTGTCTCAAGCATTTCGTATGTAGTTTGTCTATAATGAGTCGGTATGCATAAACTGCACAACTGTAAGCAAAGATATGGTGAGACCTTCAACGAATATTGCCATAAATGGATGACCCTTAAGGTGTTACTTCACCCTAGCCTAGGCCTCATGATTGAGGTTGCCTTTCTGGTCGGAGGCTTTCTTCCTTGTTATCACCATCACTTAGATCCGGATGATTTTGAGAGCTTCACCGAAGTCTTTAAGAAAGCCAAAAATACTGAGCGCATGATCTTAGTAAGGGGATATCAGGTGAATGTCATTGGATTGGGCTTGCCTTCAAATTTTATCCTTGAAATTCTAATGAAATCTAATCCATAGTGATGGAACTAATGCATGTGAATAAATCAACCTATGAAATCATGAAATCCACGGCTACTCTTACCGAAATATTGGGAGAGGAAGCTGAGCCTATCTATGTTATTGAAAGTGATATACCTATCCCAATTAACATTGATAACTACATTCTAAAGTCAAACAAGAAGAAGAAAGTAGTGACAAGAGAATAAGTGGGTGTTGTGAGCCTTGACCCGATCAACCCTGACAGTTATAAGTTAAAGAACATTTCAATGTTGCATCCATTCTTAATTACCCTTTATAGTCTGCTATTAAGATGAGAGTTATGGAAGAAGGAGTTCAGAGGGAAACTCATAGCAGTTGGGTGTATCATCTGGATGAGGTAGAATTAGGACTAGACATCAAGAAAGGGACACTAGGCTCACACTCAATGTTCCTCCTCCCCCACCATAATTTGATGAAGCATCATAGAATTTGACCCTTTGGTTAATCAACTCAATAACACTCAAGTTAAATTCAATATTTGATAACGGTTTACTCTATCTGATACACACCGTAAAGGCCTTATTCAAAAGCTTCTTGAGATGGATGCCACTTTAACTAATTTTACCATTGAGATGTGTGGGATAATAGGCCAAGGTTTTCCTCTAAGGAATAAGCATGGTATGATAGTTTTGATTGGTTAGATCTACCAGTAAAATTCTACAAGCATAACAAGGCTTTATTCATTCGGGTATAGATTTTTATCTTATGAAGAGAGTAAGCCCAACTAAAAGAAAGGCAACACTTGTGCTTGCTAAATTAAGAATAAGATAAAACTAAAGATTAATGTAGAGAGAGAAGTAGAGGCCAAGGCTAAGAAGGCAACAGAAGAAGCAGAAGCTTCCAAATCAACTCTTCCTCGTCCAAACCCTAAATTTGTTACGAAGGTTCAATAAATGTCTGCTGCAAAACTCTCTCAAGGATTAAGGGAGAGAAAGAGGAAGTTTTTTGTTGCAAATTCTGAAGTTAAAACAACTTTTCAACAAATTGAGAAGAAGTTGAAAGGAGTCCAAAAGAAAAGGAATGCCTCTACTAGGAGTAAGAGAACACTATAACTTGTAGTGAATGATGAAGATATTGAAGAAATCAACCAAGAAGTGTTTGAAGAATCTACTCCTCTTGAAGAATCTTCCAAATCACACCTTCTCACTCAGCAAGCTGAGTTGCTTAAGGCTAATCCATCCGTGGATCAAATAGCCATCCAACAGGCATATGTATATCCTACCCCTACTTCTTTTGTAAATCCAACACCCTCTTCATTTTTACATCCAACTCCATCTACTTCTCAAACCAATTCTCCCCAAAAAAATTCCAACCCTTCTTCACCACCTCCATAAACTACAACTACAATTGTTCCCTCTCCAATAAAGTCTTCACCACCTCAAAATGTAAATACTACTACTTCTTCTCCTCCACCCTCACCAAAAAGAACAATTGTACAAATTGACCAAATCCACCATATACGAATTCTCCACGTACCCTTTCTTCAAACCCAACTTCTACCCCCTCAATCCCTTTGATTGGGGAAGTTCCTCATACTAAGAATTATGCTCAAGAGGAAACACTAGAAGTAAGCAGTGCTAAGGAAAATTTTACAGCCAATGAAGCAACCCTTAAAATGCAGTAATCAAGTCCAAGTGGGCTTTGATGAAACATCCATCTTGGTAATGGTTATAGGCTTGCAAGGGCCAAATACCCTACTCTCAAAACCAACACTAAGTTGGATGCGATAGTTAACCAAGTGCTACTATTAGAAGAATTGATGAAATTTGCAAGGAATAAGAAGGCCACCTTGCCATAGTTTTATGCACATTCAAGCATTCCCTTAGAATCCATCTACTATGAAGAATTTGAAAAGATTCAGGGGAGTTTGTTTACAATCCATAATCATTTGGCCAAGGAGAGCATTAAGAGTCTGGTGGATAAAATGGCACTTATTTTCAATGGCTTGATTGATTCTACAACTTAGTTCGATGTTGTTATCTCATCTATTCCAACTTTGAATGTCATAGCTAATGAGGTGGTAGGAAAAGTGAAGAGTAGTATAGACATTGCTCACTTGTAACTAAGTAATATCAATGAAGTGATGGCATCTCAAACTACTCAGCTTCACATGTTCGAAGAGGAGCAAGCAAAAATAGAGACCAGCACAAACAAGCTCCTAAAATCTATCTTGGAAAAGCTTGACACCAATAAAAATATCTTCCATATCATGTGCAATACTATGGAGAAGATGTCCAAACTAATGATGGCCTATGATAAGAAGGTGGATGATGTTGTGAAGAAAGTGGAGAAGCTCGCACTTAATTTGACAGAGCTGGATCAGAAATTCAATGTAACATGTGCAATTGTCAAGGTCAATACTGATGATGCTATTAAAAACTCTCAAAAGGTGTTGATCTCTGCTATGGGCAAACTATTTCTAAATCAAGTGACTTAGCGGACTTTGAAAATGGATTCACTATTCATAAGAAACTGAATGTCCTAGTAAATAGGATAAATGAGCTTCAAGATAAGGTACAAGCTCTTATGGACGCTAGGATAGAGGACACAAAGGATATTGACTTCACTACAAAGACAATCAATGTTATGTATTTGAGAATTGTTAACATCGAGGCTAAGATGAAGATCATGCTATCATCAGCATATTTTAGAGGTCTACTATAGTGTTTATAAAATCTTTTATGTCAAGGCTTCGATCTCTACCCTTCTCACCTAATGCCACCATCTTCTATTGCTATAAGAGCTTAACAATCAAGATGTCTTATCTTCGCTTGGTAGGGAATAGCTTATTTATAAAATCCAGTCAGCTCTATATGGCAATTAGGATATGTTTACTCGTGCTATTGACTTCTTCAATGTCTATCTCAAGCAATTGGTGGTAGAACAGTTAACAAAGGGGAGAATGTAGCTGAGGATCCGCATAAAACTACTCAACAACAGAAAGCACACCTTCCTATAAGGTCACAACATCCATCGGAGCAATAGAAATAGCAAACTCAACCAAGAGGAGACACATTAGGATCATCATCTACACCAAGGGGAGGAGGCGATCCCAAGCAAAGGAGATAGATAGATCTATAGTAGAAAATTTTATAATTGCGCAGAATGTAAAACTTAGTATATGACTCAACTAGTGTACTTGTTGAGTTTTATATATATAAGAGTTACAAATTTTCTCCATGTTAAGAGCTTTTTAACTTTTTATGTTATATTTGTTGGTTGTGCATAAGTTTAACTATTGTAGGAATCAACTAAGACCACTAAGAAAGGAGAAGCTAAGTAAGACAAGTCTCAAATCAAAGGAAAGTTCTCTAAGTGTGGGGGAGCTAATGTCAACTAAAGGATATCCACTTATCATGGGGGGGTCTATGCGGCTTAAGGAAGTTCACTCAGCATAGCGGAGTCTTACATCACATATCAAGTATTCTTATATCCATAAACTCTTATTTGATTAATTTCTTTTACTACCTAGTTTGTTATTTATTCCAAAATGGGGGGAGATTGTTGAACCCAAGTTAATAGTACTTCACGGTACTTAGGTTTTGGAGATAATAAATTACTTTTGATAATGAAATTAATTGGGTACTAAGTGGACTCTTAATTAAGTAAGTCAACTTGAGATTATTTTGAGGAAAACAACTCATCTTGGCAAAGGCTTAGTTAAGTTATGGCTTAGAGTAATAAAAGATGAGTAGTTTTTATTACATTGTTTATGCGATATAACTCAGCACAAGCTGGTAGTTTTACTTAGTTTTTCTCAGCATAAGCTAAGTAACTCTTGCGATGCGGACCTACTATCACACATGTGTGTTTAACCATTCCTGTGAAACAGAATATTCCGTAGTGATGCTTTTCAATTATTGGTGCTGAAAATAAAAGGGATATTTATGTGTTCCTCACAAAAAAGGTTTCAGTATGGAATGTTGGGATATCCTCGCTAGAAGAAAAATCGAAAAGGTATAATGTGACATTCATCGTTTTCCAGCATTGTCGTGCTAATTACAACGTCTGTAAAAGTGTCCAATATCATTTAGCCACGTTACATCTTGCACACCTCTCTCAACTAAATTGCTTGAAGATAAAAGAGTTATTGATGAGAAACAGATTAACGGATTAATCTCATGCCTCAATAATCGAAATCGCTATCTCTAAACATCCACAAATCTATTTCAAATGGATAGATTTTAAAGTTATGAAGAGAAGAGATTTTGAGGACAAAGTCAAGATGAGAAGTTGACAATGGCTACTTCTAGATTTCTACAACTATAAATAGAGCCCGGAGTAGACGTTTATAACTTAGTGAATCACCTTGAATTTTTACTAAGCAATCACAACCTTTGAAGTTCAAAATCAAGCAATCCAAAGAAAATAACCATTTCCAATCTATTTGTAGAGATAAATTAATTAGGCTTAGAATCTAGCTAAGCTGGTGATTTGTAAAGTAACCAATGATCTAAAAGTTGAGTTCCTTTGTGCAAAAAACTTTATTTCAATTCTGTGTGAGTTAGTTTGAGAAGGGTACTCAAATTGAGTTGATAGGAAGTTAGCTTGAAAGTTACTTGATATAATATCGCCTACCTGTTATCAAAGGCTTCTCCACCTAGTTAAAGGAAAGAATCACTAGTAGATTAAAGCTCAGAAAAGGTATCTGGGGATTGGAGGTAGGCTAGGGGCCGAACCAAGATAAATTTCAATTGTAAACTTTCCTTAAACTATATCTTTTATCTTTGATAGTGTTTGCGCTCATACATCATCTTTCACCATGTGTTATTCACTTGAAAACCAACTTGAGATAAGTAAGATTTTACTCATCATAGTTTGCAGACAAACTAAGTCAATACAAGCTTAATGGTTTTTAACTTAGCCTAAATCTGTACTCATCACGATTCACTTAGTATGCATTAAAATAAGTTGGCAAAAGATTTTTAAACTTTAAAAGAACAAGTTAAATTGGCATTCACCCCCCCCCCCTTCTACACAATTATTTAAGCTAAAGTGGACCAACACATAAATTAAAATTACAAACGCGCATCCTTGATGAAGATGAATATTGTTTGAAATATTTAATCGAATCTACCTTATGGATGAATTTATCCTGCCTCGATGCGTAAAAATGGTAGTGGTCCTCATTCTTAGTTTTCGTAGGAAAGATTAACCTTAACAAATCAAATAATCTCTTAGCAGATCAATCTAAGTGTTTAGGTGAAGTTGAGCTAACAAAGATGTCATTCCATTATAACATCACATATCCCTTTCGGTAAAGGATAAACAAAGCCTGACCAAATCTAGTCCATGTAGATGCTGAAATAGCCGTCAAGCGAATTTGTTATGCATTAACACTTGGAAGATAGTAAAACTTTATGGTCCTTCAACTAAGCAAACACTTCCACCTCAAAGACCAAATCAAGGCGATCTTGAACCAACTCGATAAATTCCACCTAGGTGTCATATTCATTATTTCCCATGCCTTAGCCTTATCCTTATACTTAGTGCTAGGATGAGTGACCACATGCTTCCTCATGGGCTAAGTGGAAGCCATCTTCATTCTCCCCATATGGGGTGAGGCCTCTAGAACCACTCTCTTGGGTGATGTAGTTGTGCGAACCATTTCTACATCTAATTTCTCTCATGCCGAGTGTGAAGAGTGAGAGCCTAAAGAGGCCTTAGAGATCGAATTGGCCCGAGAATTGTCCACTCGCTCATTGGTTGCCGAATTCATGTTTGACATATTTAAAATAATCCTTGAAAAATTAAATTTACTACTATAAAAAATAGATAAAGGAAAAAGATTAATGCAAGAAACTCCCGAAGAAAATACCGAAACTCAAAAAGAAGAATTAATATCAAAAGAAAAAGTAGAAATAAGATTTAATTATAAATATGGATTTCAATTTAAACAACAAGAAGAACCTACAACTCTATTGTATGAATCATAATGGAAGAAAAAGAAATGAATACTCAAATTGAAGAAATAAAAAATCTATTATCAAATATAAATATACATGATAATTTTAAAATAGAAAAAGATGACGAAACAAATGAAATAATATTTGAAGAATCTGATGTAGATAGTGATTTCGAAACAAAGCCTATTAAGCAAGAGGAAGCAGAACCTAGCCATAGATATAAAAATAATAATAAATATATGTCACCCACAAATACTATGAGAAACATAGGAAGAAAACAAGGATATACATATTATAATAATAAGTTTAAAAGAATGCCAGACCCCTATAAACCAAAGATAAAACATATAACTAATGACTTAATATTAGATTTAAACTGTGTACAAAATGGTGAGGAAATATTACAAAATTGGATAGCAAGACATGGTTTTGAAGTAGCCATTAATGAATCATTAGAACATCTAAATATAGAAAGTACACATTATTATTTACTATTTCACACTGTTGGAGATGTATATAATTTCTTAAATAAACAAGCAATTCCATTAGAAAATAATAAACATCCCATAGAATATGTTAAATATACAGGAAATGAAATTAATATGGAATTTTTTGGAAAACATAGTGATTTACCAGCTAGTAATGAAAATGAACAATTCGTAGCGAAATATATTTTATATAATATTCAATTATGTAACATATGTGAATTTGAAGAATTCGTATGTGAATATAGAAAATATTATAATAAATTAGAATTAATAGATAAAAAATCATTTTTAGAATTATTCATTAATAAGTTACCATGGCCAATAAATGAAGAAGTAAATAAAAGATTTAAAATTCAATTAAATATAAATAGACTAGAAACATTAGGATCAATAATCCAAGTAACAAAAGAATATATAATGGAAAAATGAACTGAGTCAGAGAAAGATAAACTATTAGAAAATAAGTTTAGAATTAATTGTTGTCAAAAGTTTTCAGAAGTCCCACAAAAATTTGGTTGTTTAACCTTTCAAGGGGGGGAAGAACACATTATAAAAGAAAACCTTTTAAGTATTATAAACCATATAAATACCATTAGAAAAAATATAGATCAATACTTAAAAAATATTACGATCCCAAGAAAAATAGAAGATATTTTAAAAAGAAAAATTATAATAAAAAATAAAAACATTGTCCTGAAAAGAAAAAGAATTGTAAATGCTGGCTATGTCAAGAAGAGTGACATTATGCAAACAAATGCCCTAAAAAGAATAAAAAGAAAGAAAAATAAAATTATTAAATTGGATAGAAGAAATGAATTTAGAACCAATTGAATCAGATATTGATAATAATGAATTATATTATTTACAATCTACTGATGAAGACTCAGAAGATTCAGAATTATTTAGCGATTCATATGAATCCGAATAGTACCAATATCAAAATAATAATAGGCACTAAACCTATATTAGCATATATAGACACAGGAGCATCTTTATGTATAGCATCAATAAATTTTGTACCTAAGAACCTTTGGAAAAAAGCTAATAAACCAATAAAAGTAAGAATAGCATATCAAACTCAATTAGAATTAAAAGAAAGAGTAGAATAAATTACTATTCTTATTTGAGAAAAGAAATTTATAATACCAAATTTATATCATTTAAAAACAAGAGTCCCAGTAATTTTGGGTAATAATTTTTTAAGATTATATCATCCGTTTTGTAAATATTTATTTCATATAGAATTAACTTGCT
>CATIWQ010123223.1:0-10896 GCA_949673415.1 Euphorbia schlechtendalii | reverse complement strand
TATATTTATATGTCTATATATATATATGTGTGTGTGTGTGTGTGTGTATGTATATACATATATGTACATATATGTATATATATCTATATGTGTGTGTGTATACATATACATATATGTGTGTGTGTATGTGTGTATATATGTGTGTGTGTGTGTGTGTATGTGTGTGTGTGTATACATACATATATACATGTATGTACATATATGTATATATATGTGTGTGTATACATACATATATATACATATATGTATATATATAGATACATATGTGTGTGTGTGTGTGTGTGTATATGTGTATGTATATATGTACACACACACACACACATATATATATATATATGTATGTATGTATGTATGTATGTATGTATGTATGTATAAGTATGTATATGTATATGTATATGTGTGTGTGTATATATATATATAAAAACTGTATTGGACTAAATTGAAAAATAAACGAATTCTATACATGTATGTTTATGTTTTACATGATCACGTTAATTTCTTAAATTGTACCAGGAAAAGAAAAATAACATTTGCAGGCATGAATTTAACAAATCTGGACATCTTTTACAGTATAATTTTGTTTTTGCTATTTGATTTTGACAATATCGGACACTTAAAAAACCCCAAATTTATCAATAATTTCATGACTACAATACATCGGTTATTAGTTAATAATTTGCCATTCAAAATTCTTTATTCCAGCTTTGTTACATGGCTCCTGGTCTTTATGCAATGAGTAGGAGTGTAATGAGTCGAATCGATGTCAAACTCATCAAGACTCATCTTGGCTAGTTTATGAGAAAGATTGAGTTGAGCTCGACACCCACTGAGTTTGGAATTTTTGGAGATAGACTCGAGCTCATGCCAGCCTCAACTTGAACTCTGAGCGATTAAGGTGTATAATATTTTTAAGGTTTAATGCATCTACGCCCCTCTAAACTTATCCAAAAAGGGCCGTTGCCACCCTAAACTTTCAAATGTGACAAATAGCCCCCTTTACTTGTCTAAAACGCGTCACTTTACCCCCTTTTGCTGACCTGACTTACTACGTAAATGACCATAAAAATACATGCATGTAAAGTATGTTAGTGGAATAGAAAATGAATGCAAACAATCCATAACATTCGTACTCTTACAATTCAAAATTCTTAATATATGTTCTTCATCTTCTTCAAAACTTCATATCTATTCTAAATTTTTCTTCAATTAATCATAATATTGTATCGATTCTTGACCCGTCGTGTTCATCTTCTTGTTCTTGAAACCGATATTTTTACGAGGGGGTAAAGTGACACGTTTTAAACAAGTACAGGGGGTTATCTGTCACATTTGAAAGTTCAGGGTGGCAACAGCCCTTTTTGAACAAGTTCAGGGGGGTGTCGATACATTAAGCCTATTTTTAATTTACTAAACTTCCAAAATTGATAAGATTATTTTTTGCTAACGATTACAATCCACATTACATGTTTTTGGAAAAAAACACAATGCATGTTTTTGAAATTGAGTGCAACTATAAAACATATTTTTTGAATTTACCCTTTTAATTGATTCATTTTTGTTGATCTTGTTGGCTCGATAATAATGAGTCAAAGGAGTGAATTACTGAACTTGATTAAAAGTAATCTTTTAATATTAATTTAACCCTTTTAAAATATCGCAAAATAATTTAAAAATTGATGCAAGAAAGATAAAACAATTTAAGAACACAAAAACGAGAAACCGGACAAGTCTAAGATTTACTCAATTTCAACAACCAATTGTTGAGTAAACTACTCAACATAGCTATGTAAATGCCGAACAAATAAAGAGAGAATTTGAAAACACTTAGACAAACAAAGCAGATATAAGAACAAGTGGATGCTGAGTGATATAAATGCTGAGTTAATAAAATGTTGAGTAAAGAAAGTTTACACCTTGATTTTATATGCCTACCTCTAGTTCACAGGTTAATTGCCGAAGCTTTCTTCTACTAGTGTAACTCCCTCAATCAGGCAATGAAGCCTTTCACAATGGGTTCCTGATTACAGCAAATACCCTCCAAACTATAATCTAACCCAACTAATTTGAATATCCTCTTCAAATCAATAACTCACTTAAGTTATAAAAGATTTGAAGGAAACACAACTTGTAGAAACATTGGTTCTTCTGATTGTCTAAGAGCTTAGATAATTCTAAATTTATTTCTCTCTGGACTTTCAGTGTTTGCTTTTGAATGCTTGAGGAATTTCGAATGAGATGCTTTTCAATAGAGCGGCTCTAGAAAATTAAGATGTATTCACCAAATTCTGAAAATATTGCTTCAAGCTCCTTTTATAAGCAATGTCTTTGAAGTAGCCATTGTATCTTAAACTTGTAATGGACTTTGATTCTTAAAGCCGTTGTGAGAAATATTCTATCTATTACAAACAGACATCACACTATTGTTTAATACAAATATAATCATCTAGAGATAGGATTAGTCCATTTAGAGACAAGGCTTTTAAGCTATTTGAATATGGTAAAAAATTGTTGTGAGAGAGGTGCCGCAACTTTTCCACGAGTCTCATCTTCAATCCTTGAAGCTTACTACACTTGCAAATGCGCGCGGATTGAAATAGTGGCTCGACGTGTTCAATTCATTGACTTTAGAGCGTGGGGCTGAAATTTAGACAAATGTACCATAAGAATTCCCTTTTGTCGTGTAATCTTTTTGAAGTGACATCATTAATTCCTGCGAGTTAGACACTAAAACAGATTATTCCTTACAGAATTATTTAAAAAAGCATGCAATGTTACTTATAGTCAACACAATATTATATAAACTAACTAATACCAAGTTATCTCAATTTTAATCATGTGGTTGAGTTATTTATTTCGCTTCTCAGGTTATTCCTTACAGAATTGTTTAAAAAGGCGTGCAATGTTACTTATAGTCAGCAAAGCATTATATAAACTAACTAATACTAAGTTAATTTCTATTTAATTAAGCATTGGTCAACAATGCTGAGTTAAATTTACTCAAACTTAACTCTTACTAACAACTTAATTAATAATCTACTTGTTAGAATCTGAAGATAATATAGTTTTGTAAGTTCTGAGTTCAGAAGCAAGGCTCAGAAGCAAGTCGCCTCAGAAGCACAAGGTTTCGTCAAAAGAACTATGGATGCTCAAAAGCTATTATATATCTCAGATAACCACTCAAGACTCAGATCGTTAAAAAGCCCGTCTAAGAATTGCAAAAGTTCAACTTAGTCTTTCAAAGCTAAAAGGTCAAAAAGCTAACTTTGCATTTAATGCCGCCGCGTGCCTTGTCCCCAAGCATACTACAAGATAAAAGTTGTTACAAAATCAGGACAAAAAATATCTCTTCAAATCTCGCCTGCAACTACCGCACAAAGTGGTCCCCAAAATCAACCTAACACACCAGCGCGGATCAGATTTGGACGAGCTCTCTAACTGATCGTTAACGGGAACAAGATTGAGAGACAACGACAGTATTTCCAGCAACGGTCCTAATATCAACGGAAACATTATCTCCCTCTATAAAAGGATGATTTCACCCATTGGAGAAGGTTGCCGAATCCTAACACAAGTGCTTAAGAGTAAAATAAAATTTCAATCTACTTACAACCTTCTCATATCAAACATTTAAATCTCATCTATTTATAATTGAACTAACTGAAATAAAGTTCAGAAGTTCATATAAATCACTCTCCTATAAACTGTTGTAAATCACACTAAGCTGAGGGTAAGTTAGTGTGAAGGAGCGAAGTTCTCACAAGGAAGGTACTTTAAGGAGACGAAGCTCAGAGCCTTAGATATAGAAGAACGGTACTTCTGTATTGGTATAGCTCAACAAAGACTATTGAAGGGTACTTCAGTCAAGGTATTGTAAAAGGTTTACTCTTCACCAGAAGAAGAGTTAATAGTGGATTAAATCTTGGATGGGAGTTTCCAAGGACTGAATTACGCAGAGGCTGAACCAGGATAAAAACTTTGTTTGCACTTTCCTTACTCTGCTCTTTTACTTTGTGTTATGTTAATTCTGCATCAAATAACACTTAAACACAAAAAGAAGATTCTGAGTAAAGAATACTTACTCAGAAGATACTACAGAAGCAACCTTCTGAAGTTAAATAGTGAACTCGAAAAAGAATCATTCACCCCCCCTCTGACCTATTTTACACCTACTGGGTCCAACAATTGGTATCAGAGCTTAACTCACAAAATTAGATATAATATATCTTGAGTAAACGATCATTATGGGTGAAAATAGCATGAAACATCTGCCTGGAAATATGAGCACTCAGATACTCTCAGAAGGGCTGTCTGTGTCCAAACCCCCACTGTTCTTTAGATAGAATTATACATTCTAGAAAAACAGAATGAAAAATTTCATACAGTCGCAGGATATGTATGCATGGCTCGCTATAGCCAATGGTCCATACATTCCTACATCCACTGTAGATGGGGTTGTCTCTCCTAAACCTGAGACTGAATACAATGACTCTGACATAAAAAAAATTACAAAGTAATGCAGCTGCAATTAACTTTCTACATTGTGCCTTAGATGCTGCAGAATATAATAAGATCTCAGGATGTGAAAGCTCTAGGGAGATATGGAAAAAGCTTGAAGTAACCTATGAAGGAACTGATAAGGTCAAGGAATCCAAGATAAACCAGAATCTTCGTCTCTATGAGCTATATGTGATGGAGGAAGGTGAATTAATATCAAGCATGAATGCAAGATTCACTAACATCATCAATGAGCTCAAAAGATTGGGAAAAATATTCTCAAAAAAGGAACAAGTAAAGAAAATCCTCAGAAGTTTAATTGAGAAGTGGCAGGCGAAAAAGACTGCCATAAAAGAAGCTTAGGATCTCACAACTTATAGGTATGATGAGCTTATTAGTTCATTAATTACTCATGAGATTTCTATGCAGAACTTCCAAAAGAAAGAAAAATCAAACCATGAAGCAATGAATGTAATAATCCTAAGAGCAGAAGAAGTCTGTGAAAGCTCATCAGAAGATGATGAGGACATGGCAATGTTAGCGAGAAGGTTCAAGAAATTTATGAAGAAGAGATAAATGACTCCTCAAAAATTTCAGAAGAAAGGAAGCTTTCCTCAGAAGTCAGACTTCTAGAAGAAAAACAAGTTTAGAAGGTCTGAGGAAAAGACCAAAGGTTAAAATAAAAAACATATAACTTATTTTGAATGTCACCAGGAAGGACATATTAAATCAAGCTGCCCGAAGCTAAGAAAGGATAAAGGAAAGAAAGCTATGGTGGCAACATGGAGCGATAGTGAAGAAGAAAGCTCAGCAAACTCTTCAAAAAATGAAGAAACTGCTCAGATATGCTTCATGGCTAAAGATGATATGTATCCAACAGTTGAGTCCTGGCATAGCAGCACAGAGAAAATCTCATCTTTAGTAGAAAAATCTCAGGAAAATGATGAGGTAAATTCCAAACTCAATATTCCTAATGAAATCATGCAACTTTTTGCACAAATCTATAAGCAAGTTAAGAAAAACAAGAAACATATGAAGCTTCTAGAAGAAGATTTTGAAGACTTCTGTATCCGAGATATAGCTAGAGATAACTCTACCAAAGCTATTCACAAGAGACAAGAAGAGCTTGAAACTGAGATTGAGAAGCTCAAGAAAAAACTGGTTCTGGTGGGAGTCAATGCCACTAACCTCAACAGAAGAGTAATGTTGATAGAAGGAGACATATCAGGTGACATAACTCTGCCAGTAAAATCAGTACCTAAGAAGAATGAGCTCCCTCAACAGAAGGCACAACATCAGAAGAAGGAACAGTCACAAGAGAAGAAGAATCCTCAGAAGATAAACACCTCTCTGAAGCAAAATGTTCAAAGGAGATATCAAGGTGAATCCTCAACTTCAAGATAAAGGAGCTATAAGGAGTATAGATACAATTTTGATGTAGACAGTCATCAGAAAGGAGGATACCAAAAGATGACTCAGAGAAATCTACAAGTCAGAAGAAGAGCAATACCTCAAAGGCAACCACTCAGGAACCTTTTGATCTTTGTCCATCTCCCAGAACTCTATAGAAAGAAAAGGACAGAAAAGCTATGAAAGTCTTCTGCAACTTTTGTGGAAAGAAAAACCACACAACTTCTATGTGTAGATTTAAGAATGGTTTTTATGATTCTTATGATTGTCCAGATTTAATTTATGAAGCCAAGGGAAACTGGGTTTGAAGATTCTAACCATCTACTTTTGCAAGAAAGTCTTAGATCCATAGAAGATTAACAGATCTGGCATATAGATAATGGATGCTCAAGACATATGACAAGAGATGAGACATCATTCATCTCATTCGAACGTAAAAGATATGGAAGTGTAAGCTTCGGTGACAATAAAAATGGAAAAATCATTGGCAAAGGAACCATTGGAGCAGTAATCAAAATTGAAGAAGTCTCCCTTATAGATGGACTAAAGTTCAATCTTCTGAGTGTTGCTCAGCTGTGTGACCAAGGAAGAAAAGTTATCTTCGACTCAGAAGGATGTTCCATCATTGACTGTAAGTTAAATAAAACTTTAATATATGCTCCTAGAGTCAATAATGTGTTCATAATTAATATGAATGATAAATCAAAGAAAGACATATGTTTAATGACTAAAGAAGAAGAATCATGGCTATGGCACAGAAGATTGGAACATGTTAACATGAATCTTCTGACCAAACTAGTCAAACAGAAACTTGTTTAGGGTTTGCCAAGCTTAAACTTCGAAAAGGATCACTTGTGTAGTGCTTGCCAGTATGGAAAGCAATTTAAGAAGAGCCTTAAATCTAAATCTGACTTTTCAACTAAAAGAATCTTAGAATTACTCCATCTAGATTTATTTGGTCTTGTTCTTCCCATGAGCATGGGTGGACATAGGTATACCATGGTTATAGTTGATGATTATTCCAGATATACATGGGTTATCCTGTTGAGTAGTAAGGATGAAGCCTATGAAGGATTCTCCAGATTATGTAACAGAATTGAAGTAGAACAAGGAGTCCTTTTGTCTAAAATAAGAAGCCATCATGGCAGAGAATTTGAGAATAAGTTATTTGCTGGTTTCTGTGACGTAAGAGGAATTGAACACACTTTCTCTACTCCTCACACTCCTCAACAAAATGGTGTTGTTGAGAGAAAAAAAATAGAACCTTTGTTGAAATGGCCAGGTCCATGTTGAGTGACAACAACCTTCCTAAATATTTTTGGGTAGAGGCAGTCAACACTGCCTGTTAAATATTAAATAGGGTAAACATTAGATTAGTAATTGATAAAACTCCCTATGAAATTTGGAAAGGTAGGAAACCTAAAATTGGGTACTTTAAAGCATTTGGATGTAAATGTTTTGTACTAAAAAATAAAGAACAACTAGGTAAATTTGATCCTAAAGCTGATGAAGCAATTTTTCTTGGCTACTCAACACATAGCAAAGCCTATAGAGTCTTCATCAAAAGAACAACAACATTAGAAGAGTCAGTACATGTAGATTTCAATGAAACTAACCATGCAAGAAAAAGAAGAAGCTCAGAGGAAGATGGAGATTCTGTCTCACATAAACAACCCTCTGAGTCAACCCAAGAAGAAAAATCAACAAAGGATAAACCATCTGAGATCAAGTTCTCAGAATATGAAGATGAAGAAAGACAACCAGAAGCAGTAGAGGTTCCTGCTCATCATGATCTGCCCAGAGAAACTAGAACCAAGAAGGACCATCCTGAATGACTGATCCTTGATGCACCTCAGAATCCTGTTCTCACCAGAAAACAACTCAGCAGAATGACAAGTCATCCAGCATTTGTCTCTATTATAGAACCAAAGAAATTTGAAGACGCAGAACATGATGAAAGTTGGATGATGGCCATGCAAGAGGAGCTAGACCAGTTCACCAGAAGTGATGTATGGAATCTTATCCCAATGCCAAAGAACTAATCTATCATTGGCACAAAGTGGGTATTCAAAAACAAGCTTGATGAAGAAGGAAACATAGTGAGAAACAAAGCAAGACTTGTGGCTCAAGGATACAATCAGCAAGAAGGGATAGACTATGATGAAACATTTGCTCCAGTCGCTAGACTTGAAGCAATAAGAATCCTATGTGCTTTTGCATCTCATATGGGATTCAAATTGTATCAAATGGATGTAAAGATCGCCTTCCTTAATGGATTCATCTCAGAAGAAGTCTATGTCCAGCAACCTCTAGGATTTGAAGATTAAAAATTTCCTCATCATGTATACAAACTGAAGAAAGCTCTATATGGTCTGAAACAAGCACCCAGAACCTGGTATGAAAGACTAACAAGCTTTCTCACCTTAAAGGGATATATCAGAGGCAAGACAGACACAACCTTATTCATCAGAAGAAAGAATAAGGACATACTTCTTGTTCAGATCTATGTTGATGACATCATCTTGGGAGCCACTGATGAAAGGATGTGCAAAGAATTCAGCTCTCAAATGAAAATTGAATTTGAGATGTCAATAATGGGTGAATTAACTTTCTTTCTTGGTCTCCAAATCAAACAAAGTTCACATGGAATATTCATCAATCAATCCAAATATACCAAGGAGATTCTGAAGAAATTTAGTATGGAAGATGGAAGGGAAATATCAGCCCCTATGGCTTCCAACACCATTCTCAGCAAAGACTCAGAAGGTAAGAAGGTTGATCAGAAGATGCTCAGAGGAATGATTGGCTATCTGTTGCATCTAACCGCAAGCACACCTGACATTCACTATGTAGTCTGTTATTGCGCAAGGTACCAAAGTGATCCTAGTGAATCACATCTGAGCGCAGTAAAGAGAATCCTCAGATATCTGCTTGGAACCATTGAAGCCGGATTATGGTATCCAAATAATGAAGACTTCTCTTTGAAAGGATTCATTGATGTTGACTATGGAAGAGATCAACTGGAAAGGAAGAGCACTACTAGAGGATGTCATTTTCTGGGAAATAGTATCATCTCTTGGTACAGCAAGAAACAGACCTCAGTAGCTCTATCCACTACAGAAGCTGAATACATGGCTGTTGGGAGTTGTGTTGCACAAGCACTATGGATCAAACAGCAACTTGAAGACTATGGGGTCATGTCAGAATGCATAGAGATTCTCTGCGATAACAAGAGCATAATTGATCTGTCAAAAAATCCATTTCAGCATAGCAAGATGAAACATGTTAACATCATACATCATTTAATAAGAGATCACGTTCTCAAGAAAGACGTTAAGCTGGTATACATCTCCACTAAAGAACAAAGAGCTGACATTTTCACCAAACCTCTGAACAAAGATCAATTCGCCTTCCTCATAAGAGAAATTGGTATGAGCAATCCAGTGTGAACATTACTCAGAAGAAGGAGTAATCACTCAGAAGTAAAATGTGTCTCAGAAGCGATAGTTATCTTCTAAAACTAAAGGATAGCGCCATGACTCAAAAGATTTGACCCGCGAACTGCTCCACATTTCAAAATTCAAAAAACCCGAATCCCAAGCCAGATCTTTAGGTTAAAACTGTTCACATTCATCCGTTAATCACGTTTTTTACGGTTACCTATATTTTAAACTCTAAATGCTGAAACCGTTACTGTGGTAAATTACTTTTCCATCCCTCTGAAACCGCCTCTATATAAAAGAAAATACTATTCATTATCCAAATACTTTGCCAAAATTCTCAGAGCTTTTCCTTTCAAATTCACTGAGAAATTCTATCTTCTCTCAAGAACCCTAATTCCTTCAACCTCTCTTACACAAAAATGGCACCCAAGAGAACCAGATCATCAAAAGCTGATTCTAAAGAGCAAGTCGTTATAAAAATCCCTCCAAAGACCTTTGAACCTGTTCTATACAGATCAAATCCCTCTACAGTCATCTCCCAGTGATTTCTGGGTGAAAACTGCTTTCTTGAAGCATCCACATTTAAAACAACCATTGATTTCCACCATTTCAATACATGGATCAAACTTAAGGAGCCAACCTACCCAGCAATAGTTCGAGAGTTTTACTAGAACCTCAAGAAGTGCATAGTGAGCGATGAGGAGCTCAAAACTGTGGTTAAAGGCACGGAGATTACATTTACTCCTACCTTCTTGGCAGAACTTCTGAATCTGAAGGATGAAGGAATCACTCTCAGAAGGGGATGTGAAAATTCCCTGAGCTACAACAGAAAAGCCTTCATGCTAGAAGGCTGGTTCGGTGAGAATATCAGCACTCATATGCCTCAAGAGCTGAGGTATTGGCAGTTTATCATGGCTCACCTTCTTCTCCAGAAGATGAACTCCACAAATGCAGTTTCAAGCTATGAGAACTGCATCTTAGTACACTTGGTAGAAAAGAAGAAGGTCAACTGGACAGTCATTATAATGCAATACATGCTACACCACAAATGCACACTTGGTGGTCTCATCAGTAGAATTGTGGCTGCATGTGGAGTGGACTACTCAGAGGAAGATGGGTCTCTAGGAAGTGAGATTGTAAGGGAGACCTTTGACAAGAAGGTAGATTATGGAATGAAATGGGATAGGGAGGAGGCCCTGAAGAAGGATATAATGAAGAAGAGAAGAGAGAAAGAGCTGAGGGCAGCAAAGAAGGGTGAAGTGGCTAAAGGGGTTGAGGAAGTCTCCCCCAAGAGGCAGAGGGAACTTGCGCTGAAACAGGAAGAAGTCCCTAATGCTAAGAGAAGCAGAATCAGCAGAAGTAAGGCACTTGCTGCTGAGGGAGTATTAATAACTCCTGCTGAAGTGATTGAAGGGAAGGCTCAAGGAATCACATATTCCATGAACAAAATTCAGTACGTGCAAAGGCCTTCAGAAGAGAGTAGCTCAGGAGATGAAGAGGATAACCAACCTATAAGTATACTGACCAAGAGAAAGAGGGGAGAGTTTGA
>CATIWQ010123181.1:0-45064 GCA_949673415.1 Euphorbia schlechtendalii | reverse complement strand
CCAATTCCTTGCATTCCACACATCTTTTTGTACATTTTTCACTCTTTTTGTATAGAATTCCATCTTTGATCTTTTCACTCCCAAGATTCACCTAGTTTCCACACTTGCATAAAAAAACAACTACATAGCACGTGAAATCTTTTATATGAAGTATAAAATGACTCTAAACCACATCATTTTATGAGTAAAAATATCAATATAATAAGTGTAATTATACACTTATCACACCCCCATACTTAACTTTTTCCTTGTCCTCAAGGTAAACACAACATAAGTGTATAAAATAGTAATTCAAGTTCGTACCTCATTTGGCGAAACACTATGTAGTGAGTACCACATTCCCATGTTGCATAATGTTTAAGTAAAGTATATGAAATTTCCCACAAATTAGTAATGTGGAATTTATATAGTCTAGTTGCATACCTTTGCTCTTAATGGAGGGCCAACTGAATTGCGTCTTCATATAAGCGTTATATGCTTGCTCGAATATTTCCTTCTCTCAAGTATATTATAAAGTATAAAGGAAAAAGGGAGCACACTTTGAAAAGATTAATCTCAAGGAATTTTTAGGTAACCTAGGATGCCAAACACTCTAGTGGTTGCATTTTATGCTCTATACCACTCTCCCCTTTTTATAGTGGTTGCATTATATGCTCCATACCACTTTCTCTCTTTTTTTTAAGCATATGTTTTTTAAGTACAGATTTGTACTTTGCACCCATTTTTCATGCTATGCTACTTTTTCTTTTTTTTCACTCATTAAATGGTTGCAGTTTCTACTCTGTACCATTCCTCACCTTTTGCATAACTCATTGGTTTTCCTCTCTTTCTTTTTATTTTCTCTCAATACCCTCATCCTTTATTGATCACTTGCAAAGTATTATGGCTATAGTTTCCCTACACTTTAGACACACTTAATACTTTTAGGACGTATTCGAGAATAGCATATAAAACTCATAGTAAGAACGCTACTAGATATTACTCCACTCAAAACTTATAGGTAGCATTAAACTATAACTATATAACTTATACTAATTCATGTTACATTGAAATATATATCGAAACTTACTTGGAATGTTTCTATTGAATGTTACTCACCACTCATCCTTGCCAAATGCTAAATGTTGTGCCAATCTATTAAAGCGCTTACACTCTCAACGTACGATCATACTCAAAATTTGCACCAACATCGAACTTGTAATACCTAAGACTCACAACAACCTTGGAACATATGTTAGTATAGTACAGGTATGGATAAGGTATAAACAAAAAAAATCAAGAAAATTTTTCATTCTTCAATTTTTTTAATTTTCTTTGATTTTTTTGGATTTTTGGATTTTATATAAGTGCCCCCCCACACTAGAGAACACAATGTCCTCATTATGAGAGACTTAACTAGAAACGAAAAAAAAACACAAAACTAAACACACAAAGAAAACAAATAACAAATAAACAAACTGTACAAATCCTAAACCTAAATGGAAAGCGAATAATCATTCAGAGGGGGATCGATTTGGTCAACTGGTCAATCTTACAATAAGGATCCTGTAAATCTCGCTCAACGTCAAACATCATCGTATGAATTTCGACTATTTTCTTATGAATTGAGATTTGCACTTCCATAAGGTCATTCAACTTTCCCTAGAGGTTGGTTACTTTAAGCTCTTCTTCCCTTGCCTTTTCCCTTTCTCTTCTTCTATCAGCATCCACTCTCTCCTCCCATGATTTCCAATCATGAGTGATCCTATCTTCTCCTATGCACTTTTCCAGAAATCCATACTTGAAGAATACGTCCATGGTCAATTCTAGAATCTCATCTTCATCAGTAAAGACCTTAGTGGAATAAGGCATTCTTCCAATTTTTCCCGATAGATTCGCCATCGTACTACACCCATATTCTGTTACTTCGGGATTTTGGGTGGCATACATGAGTTCCTCCATCATTATTCCCTAAACATCAATAGGCGTGCCATTCCAAATCACTTCCATTACAAACAATTCTTTAAGAATGACATTATTGAAAGATGACTTACCAAACAATGCACCACTTAAGTAAAAGTGCAAGGTGAGTAAACAAGGATCATGAATCCACCGGCTATAGGCAGATAATTGTTTGAACTCAGTTTGGCTTGTCAGTCGGTTCCATGTTCGTAAAGGATTCCATCTAGGAGGTATCTTGTTGTAGTAGTCCATTGGAAATCCCATATACTTGTTAAGCACCTTCCTCGTCAACTTGTATTCCTTTCCTTGATGATGATAAACCAGGCAATCAATTTTATCGTTCTTCCATGCCAGCATTACTAACATCTCCATATATCTCAACACTATTTCCCTGGTACATATTCAAATAAATGATGAAATTCAGAACTCCGAGATAGTGCATCACTTTGTCATATACCCCAAGACTAATGAAACTATTCCAATTAATAGTGTACGAACTCTTGAATTTAGCAATCTTGATCATCTCGTAGTGATCTCCTTCATCACAAGAGTAGATTGGAAATGGTGCCTCATACCATTCTTGAAGGTTTGAGGGAAGAACTAGTTTGGATTTCCTTGTTAGAACCATATTGAATTGAAATAATTTGAAAGAATAGGATGGTTTCAAATTCGAAAATAAATTGTTGATTGAAAAGATACGAAATTCAGATTTTCATAAGTGAAAAGTGATGACATTATCATATCAACTTATAGAATTTGGAAGAATAACCATTGAATAACTACTAAATTGTTACGATTTTCGCATAAGTCACGATCGTGAATTTTTTTCACGATCGTGACTTACAAGAATTGAGAAATAGAAAGTTTTATCTTGGAATTCACTACATGATATGGATTCGCGAATGTGAATAGGTAAAATAGAAGAAAATCTTCTATTTTTTAAGAATTCAGATGTAATAATATGACTTATCACCTCTAAGATGATTATTTCATATTCTTTTTCACATCTAAGTTAGGATAGACAAATTATACAGTTCAGGAAAGAAATAAATAGATATAGTTAGAAAATATACCGTACTCTTCTAGTATTTGATCTTCAAAATGCACTTGCCTTCCCCTGTAATTTGATCTCTAGGACTCACTTGCCTTCCCCGGTAACGGCACCAAAAAATTGTTCACCACTTTTCTACTGATAATAAAAAAGTTCTAAATATGAACAGGTGTTGTCAGTACCGCTTATCAAATAGAAAAATGATGATAACTACAAGTATACAGTTGCGATGTAGTTTTAAAAGATATCAATCCCACTGGGAAGGAATTCGGGTCTAAGGATCAAGTAGAGTTACGGAACAAAAGAAAATAAAATAAGTTGAAGGTTTTAAATGGTAGATTGTTGAATGGACAAATGCATGAACAGATTATAGAAGATGAAAAGCATATAGATATTCCCTAAGAACAAGTATAGTGGAGTAAAAAATGCAAAATAGTCAAGAATGTTTTATGCATAAGACAACTTCAACAAACTCGGTTCTAGACGCCCAAATATCCTATAGTTCACCGCAGAGCAACACATGAACTGAATTTTCAAAATCTAGGGTAAACGAATTATGACACTTATAAAAACCTAGACAACAATAATACTATGCTTAGTACGAGTCGCTCTCACATAGCCATATTTAGCAAGTTACCACTCCAAAAATATTGGCTCACTAAACAGCATTGTAATCACAGATCCAATAATTATACACAATCTTGTTAACCCGAAACTACTCTTAAAGTTAACTTGAAAGCATATAACTTCATTAATATAAGTGATGCAAGATGAAATACTCATTATGATACATAGACATATCATAAACTTTGAATTAGAAAGTATAAGTAGAAATTAAAGTAAAGTTGTAAGGTATGCAAGTGAAAGCTAAAGTTGATCAAACCATATCCACTCTTTAATGGGAGTCGTCAATTCCAGCAATTCCTGCGTCTACTTTGAATTCGGTCTCGACTCGTACAAAACCTCCATTAGGATGCTATTCCTTGTGAATATTGAACAAATGAATGTTGAAGAATAGAAACTTTTATTAAAAGTGTTTTGCAATTTCACTCATACAACAATTACTCAAAATTGTGGAGAAATCTAGTGATTGAAATAAGAATCGAATCACTTATACATTTTTCTCTCTAATATTTTGAATTTAGCAAAATCCATATAATTTTCACTCTTTATCTATCAAGTATCATGTCGTACATGTCATTTTACACCATCTACATGAAATGGTTGATTTGAACCTCTATTTATAGAGTGTGAAAGGTTACGTTTATCTAAATGAATAGTCATGTCCATTGGTGAAGGGTTGCATCAACTTCAATGTGATTGGATGCAAGATTTCATCCTTATCTTCAATGGATAGGCACCTTTTCATGGTTGCATTATCTCAAAAAGGTGTCTCTTCACTTGACAGTTGATGGTGGTTAATGGTGGTTGATCGTTCTTATCCAGAGGTTGGAATTTGAGAAGAGTTGATTAAACCTGTCATGGTTTGCGATCATGAATGTATTTTGGTAATTGACTGTTTGTGAAGAATGATAAGTCACGATCGCGATAGATAGTCGCGAACGTGATTTGGCCAATCGCGAGTAGGAATCACTAGTGTGACATGGTCGTGACTTATGCTTTTCTTCATGATTCTTCTTTTCACAACTTCAATCTTAAGCCATTTCCTTGCATTCCAAGCATCTTTTGGTACCTTTTTCACTCTTTTTGCATAGAATTCTATCTTTGATCATTTCACTCCCATGATTCACCTAGTTTCTGCACTTGCATAAAAAACAACTACATACCACGTGAAATCTTTTATATGAAGTATAAAATGACTCTAAACCATATCATTTTATGAGTAAAAATATCAAGATAAAAAGTGTAATTATACACTTATCAGAGCTTGGTTGGATTTCTCTATTTTTGGGTCAAAGAGGAGTCCGTTGCTACTAGCCGTGGCCCTATTCATTCAAGAAAAAGGAAAACAAAGTTAAAGGAACCATCCCTGGTAACGGTGCCAAAATTTGATGGGTATCAAGATCACCCAAAATAATCCATGCACAGAAAAATAACTTGTAGTATGCGGTAAATAGGGGTTGATCCACAGGGAACTGTATTAACTGAGTAATCCTGAACTAGAATGATTAAAGTGATCGAATTGATGTTCTTGAAGTCTAAATTTTTGGGAGTTTGAAAATTAGATCTAAAAAGAGAATAAAGAATAAAATAAATGTAAAAGACTGACTCAACCAATTAGGGAAAAACCATGTATCATAATGATGACTAGACAAGGGATAAATTGCCCGGGTCTTAGTTTACACTAGCCCTTCGCACAGTACAACATTAGCAACTATTACTTACTTGAATGGGGACTATGCTTCATGCCTCAATCACCTTCTTACTCACTGTGACTATTGATGTCACGAGTAAAGAGCTCGTAGGAAAATAACAATGAATACTAGAAAAGCCTAAACCTAAATCAACAAGTAGTAGAACTCCTAACAGGCGTTAGATTGTTGTATCTCTAATCTCGATGATGATAGAGAGACTTGTGTCACACACTCCTCCTTAGGCACAATTACATATGAAAAATTCAAAGATAATAATAAATCATAAAGACTCACCTTGTGTCTGATCAGACCACAGAGAGATTGAGGATTCAATAAAGATAAGTACCGTGATCAACAAATAAGTCACCTTGCGGATTGTTGTGTTCAGGTTTAAGTCCACACATTAATCAAACATGGTCTTAACCCTTAGTAGGTCAAGTCATTGAAAATTTATCTAGACATGATTGAATTTAAAGGCAATAAAAAGTAAAGAGACTGAATGTGAAATTACAAGTTAGTAAAAAGAACTTATTGAAAACTAATTGAGAATTTGAATTGAGCTTGAAATAAAAACATTTGGAAGCGAAAACAAAATCAAATCAAATTAAAACAAAATTAAATCTAAAGGGTTGGAAACTAAGAATAGAAAATAAATCTAGTTTAAAAAATATTTTGAATTTGGACTTTGACTAATTGAAACTATAGAAAACTGAACTATTTCTTCTTATGGGATTCGGCCTATATTTATAGCCGTATGGCCGAATTCATTGCTCCTTAGTCTTTACCTTTGATTGATTTTGTTTTTCTCGTAGCCTTTTTCTTTAGTCTTCTACTTGGAGATAAAATGATAGAGCTTTTTCCTCTCTTCAAGATAAAGTTTGTGAAGAAGAACAACTCTTCTTTAAATCAAAACTACTTAAAGATAGACTTTGCCCGAACTGGTGATTATCCATTGACTTTTGTGCTCTTAACTTTCAACTAGATATGTTTTAAACATTCTGGAAGTTTCTGGAACATGAGAAAGTCACTAGGACTAATTACTGCTCTCGATGAAAGTATCGGGTTTTTTGTGGAATGTTAAATTTGGTTGTTTTAACTAACTTTCATCCAAATCACCTAAAAACCCCGAAATTATAGAAAATAATAGTAACAAATCCCATAAAGACTAAAACATGGTTAAAAAGATGTAAAATTAAGCATAAAAACATATTGGATTTATAGCCTAATAGCCCCATTATTATCACAATAGACCGCTATTAGATTTACAATTATGGACACCACGCCGAGATCACCAATAAATCCCTTAAGCTAGACATCCTGCTTAGCTACTTCAGAAGCAGCTATATACTCATATTTAGCGGTTGAATTAACAGTTGTACCTTGTTTGAAACTTTTCCAAACAACTACCCCTCCATTTAACATAAACATAGTATTTGACTGAAACTTTTGATTGTCCGTGTCATAATGAAAACTTTCATCAATGTATCCTTTCATAGAGAGATCACTTTCTCCATAAACTAAAAACATATCCTTAGTCCTTTGTAAGTACTTGAGGATAGTTTTAACAACCTTCTAATTCTTCTCACCTAGATCAGATTGAAATCTGCTCATGACGCTCAAGGTAAGTGAGACATCAGGTCAAGTGCATACCATAGCATACATGATGGATCCTATTGCCAAAGCATAGGGTATTCCATTCATGCATAGTCTCTTTCTTATTATCTCTAAAACTCAGACTTAGAAAGGTTAATTCCATAAGACATGGAAAGGTAACCC
The DNA here is from genome assembly GCA_949673415.1 of Euphorbia schlechtendalii. Classification (NCBI taxonomy): domain Eukaryota; kingdom Viridiplantae; phylum Streptophyta; class Magnoliopsida; order Malpighiales; family Euphorbiaceae; genus Euphorbia; species Euphorbia schlechtendalii. The sequence goes on along the minus strand of CATIWQ010123181.1, from coordinate 37,981 downwards.
TTTCTTAACTGCTTAAGGTTAAATCTAGCCCAAACCTTGTCTATGTATGTACTTTGAGAAAAACCTAATAGCATCCTGAATCTATCATCTCTTTATACCAAGTATAAAAGCTGCTTCTCCAAGGCCTTTCATGGAGAACTTTTTTGACAACCATGACCAAACTATTTGAAGAAAAGGAACATCATTTCCTATTAATAATATGTCATCGACATATAATACAAGGAAAACGACCACACTCCCACCAACCTTCTTATATACATAGGGATCATTATTGTTTGGCACAAAACCAATTTCTTGTATTATCTCATTAAACCTAATATTCTAACTCCTTGATGCTTTCTTAAGTCTATAAATAGACCTTCGCAATTTACACACCTTCGAGCCATCCTAAGATATAAAAAATTCAGGTTGTATCATATATACATCCTGATCGAGGTTCCGTTAAGGAATCTGTTGTTATCATCCATCTATTAGATCTTATAATCATAATGAGTAACAATAGCAAGGAGTATCCTGATTGAATTTTAGCATGGCTACTGGTGAAAAGGTTTCATCATAGTCAATGCCATCATTTTTACTATAACCCTTTACGACTAGCCTTGCTTTATAGGTAGTTACATTACCATTTATATCAGTTTTCTTTTCGAAAACCCACTTGCATGCTATGGGCTTAGTCCCACATGAAGCATCAATCAAGTTTTAGACTTGATTTTCATACATGGAGTGTTAGACATGATGTATGCTCTAGAGACAATTAGGGTGATAAATCTTTATTAGTTCATAATGTACAAACGGTTTTGGATTATTGTTATCAATAATAAGGCATCTCTATTATTTATCAATGATTATTTATAAATTGTATATCTCGTTGGTATTATATATATGCTATTATGTATATGCATATATTTATTGATAAGATAAAGTCTATGACTATTTCATAACATGAAAGTGTGAGGACATAATGGGAGGAGCTATGTGGTGTGAGAACTACACATATGTGTTACTATGAATGGTATAAATATATGTAGTCATAGTTTCATTAGATCAAAGCAGCCGATCTCACGAGCTAAAGGTGGTACCTTGAGTTAACACATGAATGTATTCAGGTAAAACATTAGAGACCACTATAAAACAAACACTCAGAAATATCTATATCAATATGTTGGTGTCATGTCTTATTGTAGTTGCAATAAAAGTATCCTCAAACCTGAGATACTGGTTATCTTGTGTAGGAGTTGCTATACTTTGGGTTATACTAATTCATACTCTGGTGATCAGGATGATACAGGTGATTACGGGTATAGTGATGATCACTCGTTGGTAAGCCGAGTAATCAAGATGGGATCCACCACTCCTAGTATAATGATATGGTGGGAGTTGTACCTTAGAGCCTCTTATTGAAGTAACACACTCATAAACCTCTGATCAGAGTATAAGATTGATAGGATAGGTTTCTAGTCAATCTTGATACATTATGGAGAGTGATATTCTTCGTGAACAAGTCTATTTCCAAGATAGCTATGGTTATTACATGAGCTAACACTTAATCCAAGCTCAATAAACTCGATGGTACTTAACTTGATGTAAGGACTGTATTGTATTGGTTATAATTGCAGAACCGAATGAAGTTAAAAGCACGGGACTTCCCGAGTATTTGGGGATCATACTCCTTTGCTGGAAACCATTTTATCGTCTAGAGTTATCGGGTTCCATATCAGTCTGAATAATGATCCTAAAGGTTCCCGGATGGGAAGCCAAGTTTAGGTTAGTGGCTCTATACTTCAGGCTCCTATGAGCTAACACACTTTGGGTCTATTCCGAGAATATAAGGGAAAGTCAAAATCGTTGGGTAAACTATTATATGGTTGGACCAAATAATAATTAAAGGAATTTTTTAAGGGAGGAATAAAATTGTGCAAAGCAAAAGAGAATTTTTCTCATTGCGAGTCAGCCTAGTGAACATGAGTTGTTCGCGGGTGGGGCTTGCATGGAAGCCTCACGAGCACCAGAGGTGTGCTCATGGGCCTCCCGCATGCGCTAGCTAGGCTAGCACATGCCGGTGGGCTACAGGCCTACAAGGGCTTGGCAGAGTTTACGTGGGCCAGCAGCGCAGGCCCACTAGTACAGCCCGCAATCCCAGCTTGTGGGACTAGGCAAGCCCGTTATGGCCTACCTTGTGCATGAGTGCATAGCCCGCGCAAATGGGCTGTGCTAGCGGGTTGACCTATGGAGCTTGGAGCTTTGCATGGTCAATCTACTTTATGGGATGGGATTTGCCGTCCCTCATTGCTAAAAGGAGGAGCTTGTTACTCCCCTTCTCCCTATAAAAGGAGACATCGTCATCCTTTATTTTGTACTTCAGCTCAGCCTTTCCTTTTGAGTTTTGACTTCTTTTCTTTGTGAGTTTTTTGTGAGATACTCCATGAGTTTCTCTGCTTTAGCAAGAACTCTTTTGAAGGCTTATTCCTATTTTGGAAAAGATGCTTCTTAGTTATATTTTCAGGTTGGTCTACGAGCAATCTAGCAGTTGCTTGTTAACTATATCCTTCTTTCTCTATGTGAGGTTTTAGTTGGTTGGGATCTGTGTGGACTAATCGTAGAGGCTATCCTAATTTATAAGCTTATGCTAAAGGAGTGTTGTCCGATTGTTCTAAGGGAGCACCGCACCAAAGGGAAACGCACGCATCAACTGGTAATGCTCTTAACTTAGATGCTAGGTTTCTTTTATTAAGTTTTATAAACCTATTAAAATCCATGGAATTATTCAACTTAGATTATATCAATCATAACATGCTTATGAGATCTTTTAAGGTTAATTTTATGTTTTGAAATTCCACCGTGCAAGTTCACATGTTTAGTTACTTCCTTAATTAACCATCATGGAGTCCATCTCTAACTTCATGGATGTAAACCATTTGTCAGACTCTATACCTTCCATTGCCTCCGGTACATCCCCAAATTCTCAGGTGAGAAAGAATTGGTTTATTACCATACCACATTTCATATGGTGTTTGATCAACTGATTTTGAGGGCAATCTATTTTGAATATATAATGTGCTCTCACTTGCATAACCCTAAAAGGATCTGCTGAGTTCTTCTTGGCTCATCATGGACTAAACCATATCGAGTAGGGTTCTATTTCTCCATTTTGACACTCCATTATGTTGGGGTGTATAAATAGGTGTCCATTAGGATAAAACACCATTATCCCTAAGATAATCCTATAACTCTTAGCTTAACTATTCACCACCTTGATCAGATCGAAGGGTCTTGATACTCTTCCCAAGTTGTTTCTCTACTTCGGTTTTGAACTTTTTGAATTTTTCAAAAATTTTAGACTTCTTCCTCATAAGGTACAAATAACCATAATGTGAATAATCATCGATACACGTTATGAAGTAGATGAAACCTTCATTTATCTTAATAATCATTAGACCACAAACATTAGAATTTATCATTCCCAAAGGACTTGTTACATGCTGACCCTTTCCATTGAAAGGTTTCTATGTTATCTTTCCTCTTAAACAAGGTTCGCACGCCCCATAGAATTCCCATTCCATTGGGCCCAAGTCACCACATTTGTGTAACTTAGTTAAGCGAGTCGCATTTATATGGCCTAGATGACAATGCCACAAGTATGAAGAATTCTCATTATCTAACTTCAATTTCATAGAAATATTCATATTAAGAATTTTCTTTTTAGTATCCAGAACATATATGCCATTCACATACATTCCATAAGCATAAAGAACATTATCACGCTAAATTTTACATTTATTATTAGAAAATAAAATTTCAAATCCCTTTGTTACTAAACGTGCAATAAAAATAATATTCTTAGTAACGGCAGGAATGTAGTAACAATTATTTAAAACTAAAACAAGGCCATTAGGCAAATGAAGGCTATATGTCCCTACAGCTGTTGTAGCAAATCGTTCTCCATTTCCAACTCTTAGGTCAATTTTCCTCTTTGCAAGCCTCCTACTGTTCTGTAATCCTACATAGAAGTATAAATATAAGTACCACATCCAGTATCTAATACCCTTGTAGACTCATAAGGAATTGCAAAGACTCTCTATCATGAACATACTTGAAGTAGATTCCTGGCTTGGCATTGCCTTCACTTGTTCAAAAATTTGAGCTTTTAACTCAGGTTTCAATTCAGCGTTTTTCACGAGTCTTCTTTTGACCTTGAAAGCCCTTGATTTTCTTATGTTTCAATCCTAAACAACAAGTTGATTTTCAAATTTATTTCTAAATTGAATATCATAATGTTCCAACAAGTCCACCATTTTGGAAAAATTATTGTTAATCCCCAATGTCATAGAAATATGGTTTGAAATTGTCATACCTTTTAGATAGACCTTTCAATACAATCCTTTTCAAGGAAACCTAATCATAAGTAATTCCACACTTTCTTAACTAGTCTGAATTATCATAAATAGTCATGGAAAATTCAATTGTTGAGGTGTAATCCCTTAGACTTGCAAACATCATGAATCTCTCTGATTCATCTATCATAACAAGATGCACAATTATAGACTCTACTTCCATGTCTTTACATAGATCCTTGTACTTTAGAAGCATCACATTGACCATAATTCTTTACGAATTCACAGTCCTTTTTATGCTTCACATATTCATCTATCTGGTAAATGAAAGGATCCTCTCTGGGGAGTTCGGAATATGGATTATCCAACACATAATCCAAAAAAAGACATTTTAGAATTTTTATCACAATCTCGAACCACTCATGAACATTATCTCCTTTAAAAACTTTGTTGTCAGATGAACCCTTATCTATTTTAGTGTTCATTTTTCAACCTAGATATAAGATAGAAATTGTTCAGACATTAGTATATGTACATGCATTTAATATAGGGTCTTTAATTAAACACATATTTCCTACTATTTAATCGACATTCAAATAGCCTCTTTTATTGAATTCGGGAAAACATGGCCAAACCATTTTTCCATACAATTGCTAGTCCATTTGAGTTCTCTTTCTCGAGACGTGCATACCTAATTGTATGACTCCTCAAATATGTCTACAATTCGACATTAGCTCTAATGATATGGACAACTATCCCATTTTGGTTAAAGCATTAACCTTATCTAGTCTCATGGCCAAACACATGGTAAGGGAAAGCATGTTGTACATATTCTTACATCCGTTAATAAGGTCCTTATCATGATTTATGATATGAAGACAATTTACTAGCTTAATATATTTGAAGGGGTTTTATTGGTGCAAGTGGTCTCGCCCTAGTCTAGGACTTATTGATATGATTATGATGATAACAATTCCAAGCTATTTGGAATTACTAATCTAAGGGATCATGCTAAAGATTGGTACGGCATAATCATTCCATTATGCCAAGAGTCCCCATAGCATGTAAAATAAAAAAAGGTCCATGTTTAGGTTCTTGCACCTATACTACGATTGTAAAACCATGTGGAATCCAATTTTCATACTAAAAATCGACCAAGTCATACAAGTCCCTTTGGTATGCTTAAACCTAATACTGGTGGAGATTTCCACGTAGGAGAGGCACCCTTAAAGTAAATAAGGAGCCAAGTAAAATCCTTACCAAAATAACCATGAGCACTTCGATTCATTGTACCATAAACAATTATGATTTAAAGATTTTGTTTGTTTAATCGAGTGAAGTACTAGACGACCCTCAATTTAAAGCATTCACACATGTAGTAAAACATTATTAATTATATGATGATCACCTAGACTAAGTTTGAGCAGAACTTTAATCTAGTTATCACATCATTTTCTAATAGGAATTAAAACCTAAGTCATGCATAACATACTTTAATCAATTCATGGAAAATCACATTTCAATATATTAGTATTAATCATGCATAGCCTAAGGCAGGTTCTGATACCACTGATGGTTAGTTAAGCAAATAATGAACATGTGAACTAGCATGTTAACCTTAAAGGTTCTCATAATCATGTAATTATTGACATAATCTCAATTGAAACATTTCATAGATGCTTTAGGTTTATAAACTTATTAGAAGTAACTTATCATTTAAGTTTCCAGCATTACCAATTGATGCATACCTTCCTTTGGTGTGGTGCAGCGGTCCCTTAGAATAATTGGACAACACTCTGTTAGCACAAGCCTCAAAACCATGACAACCTCTATGATAATTCCACACGAACCCCATTGAACAAAATCTCACGTATAGGGAGTACTAGTTGATTAACAAGCGGCTGCTAGACTACTCATAGACCAATGCAAAAATAATCATGAAGGCCCTTTTCCAAAATAGGAATAAGCCTTCAAAAATATTTCTCACAAATGCTAGAGAAACTCGTGGAGGATCTTGCAAAAACTCGTAAGAAAAAGGAGTCAAAGCTTAGAAGGAAAGCTAGCAAAAGTGTGAAATATTAGAGGAGGAGGACTCTTATTTATAGAAGGGGAGCACATAATGCTCCTGCATGCATAGCCTGCATGGGTAGGTTATGTAAAGTCTGCAAGGGAAGGTCGCATGGGCTTCCCTTCCCCCATAAGCAAGGCTTGCAGGCTCTTGATGGGCCTACATTGCAGGCCCACGCAAGCATTTCCAAGCAGCGCTTGTGGGCTTGTAGCCACCTGCATGAGCTAGCAAATGTCACAGCTCATGAGCACTAATCTAGTGCTCACGAGGCTACCATGCATGCCCCTACTAGCGAACAACCCGTGTTCTCGAGGCCCACTTGCAACGAGAAAAATTCCCTTGCTCTGCACATTGAATATTTTCATCTTCCACTTATTTACTTAGTTTGACCAATTAATGGTCCATCCAAAACGAGTTTGACTCTCCCTTTTTTTCTCGGTATAGACCTCGTCTATAAGTTCTTTATTTAGTCGAGTGTAGGCCCTATGTGTGTGACCTCATAGAATCCCAAAGTATAGAGCCTCTAGAGGTTGACCTAAACTTGGATTCCCATTTAGGAACCTTTAGGCTCAGTGTTCCAGATCGATATGGAACCTGATAACTCTAGTCGATCAAATGGTCATTTTAACAAAGGCGTATTTGTATATGCATTTAATTTTATGTATTTAATTAAATACACTCTCCTACTAGTTAAATAGATTTTGAAACACAATATCCCAATCTATTAATTTCTAGAAACATGGTCTAACCATTTTCCTTGGTAGGTAGCATCCATAACTAATTTAAGATAACCCTCACCATCAGGAGTCAAACTAACTTAAACAGCTATTGTTGGATCATGTTCATTTGCATCCAATGCAATTGCTAATCCATTTAAATTCTATTCCATGAATGTGGTATGACTCCTTAAATGATGTATCTAACCCAAAATTAGCTCCGCTATCATGGATCAACTAACCCAATCCGATTAAGGCTTAATCCTAACTCAAATCATGTGACAAGTTATGCATGCACTGCATGAACAATTCATTCAATGAAAAAGTCTATATAACATATTTAAATTTAGGAAGACTAATTTTTGCATTAATATTTAATGGGGGTTTATAGGTGCAACAGGTCTCGCATAATCTAGGACTTACACATGGACATGATAATGAAGCTATATATAATTTTGGGATAAAAGGAATTAGTAGGTCCAACCTAGGGGTCATGCTCAACTACTATATCATAATCATTCCATCATGCCAAGAATCCATGTAGCATGCAAAACAAACAAGGTATTAATTCTTTCAAGTTCTTGAACCTATGTCTATAAGTTTTATTTTAACAACTTAAAACTTTTATCGTAAACCCATATAATGAACCCAACTCATCATACTAAAAAATCAACTAATTCATAATAATTATTTTGTTACGTAGAATTTAGTGCCAATGGAGATTCTCAAGTAAGAAAAGCCCCATTGAAGTGAATGAGCAGCCAAGTTTAATCTTTGCAGAATAATCACAGGCCCATATGATTCACTTAAACATGGAATATTTTGAATTAAATATTTTCTTCTTTTATTTAAGAATTATATAATAATTCAAAAACTTAAAGCATTTACAATCTTAAGTAAAACATTATTAATTCTAGATAACTAAACTGACTAAGTTTGAGCAACACTTAATCTAGTAATCACACATTTTTTATTGCGAGAAATAAATTCCAAAGCATGGCATGGCATAGCATACATGAAAATATTTCATAGAAATATAGATCTAGTATGCTTCTATTCAATCATACAATAGCATTAGGTAGACTCATGATACGTATGAGTGGATGATGTTTTAGATGGGCCTATCTAGCAAGTCGGGTCAATGCAATAGTTTGGAGGGAGTTCAGCTGATGGGTTTTCAAATGGTGACTTCATATTCTCCTTTGGGTTTTCACATGGTGACTTCATATTCTCCTTTCAAACATTACAGATAGTTTCAAGAGGTGCAACGCTTTCCTACCCATTTTGCGTGACTGACCTTTTTGTTTACCATGTTGATTTTCCAGGGATCATAGCTGACAAATGGGATCAAAAGACTGCTTATGCTACCTTGAGTTACAGTGTTTAGAAGATTTTGTTGAGTGATGAGTTGTACAGGGGCTAGTTAGTGGAGATTCATACTTTACAAACCATGGAGACGCAGCGCACTGCAATTCTTGAGTGGCATGAGTATCTAAGGGAATCAAACCGGCTTTACTGGTTGCCAAGGAAAGGTGCATGATTTCATTTGTGCTAGATATATTCTTTTGCTTTTTATGTATCTAATTTTTTCATAGGGTGTTACATTGGATATTCTCAACCTATCGAATCATTGTTTTCTTAATTTTTTCTTGAATCTCCCTTTTGTGTTTTCTAATATAGCAGACTTTTTTCCTTGGCTTTTGTATAGACCTCAATTTTTTCAGCCTATCAAGTTTTTATTGCCTGTTTGTGAATTTATTGGCTAGCACATAAAATAAAAATGAGGCATAGAAAAGAAGAAAGCATTTACATGCGAGTTAAACAATTTCATAGAAACATACATTCATGATCAAATACACATAAGTTTCAACAATAATGACAATTTTATTAATGACTTTAACTTGATTACAATCGTTTTGTAACTATTTCAATTGAAATATCTCCCATTGCTAACTATCCATTTACAGTTTTCTAGCTAGCATCACTCACCTAGTTAGTCTTTATTTTTGCTCAAACCCCTCACATATGCCTGACAGAATTTATGTAGCCTTTATTTTTTACTAGTCCACCCTTTAGGGTTTTTGAACAGATAGCCTACCTCAATTTTTACCCAATCCGCCCTTTCAGCTTTTAAATTGGTGAGATATCAATTTTTATAAGTTTATTACTTTTTTAAATGTGGTAGAGCTTGATTCTATCTTGGTTTATAAGGTTCATGAACTCGTTGCCATCCATGTCCATCAACTTGACTTCTCCTTTGCCTAGGACTTTCTTGATTACAATTAGACCTTTCTAATTAGTTTGGAACTTACCTCTTGTGGTGGTGTTGACATGCTTTAACTTTTTGAGTACAAAGTCACCTGCCTTGAACAATGCACTTGATGATTAACTATACCATTATAGGCTTTGGCCACGCGCCTCTAATAAATTTGCAAATGGTCTATAGCTTTCAATCGTGCTTCATAAACCATGTTCAACTACTCAAATATAGCTTTGGCACAATAAATTTCACTCAATTGTGCTTCTAAGGCAAGCCTTAGCGATCTGACTTCTATTTCTACCGATATAACCACTTCCATTCATACACTAAAGAGAATGGATTTTGATTTGTCGATGTACGGATGCTCATTCTATGCCCCTAAACTCCAAAAGGTAGCTTGTTAGCCCAACCTCTATATGTGATAACCAGTTTAGATAGAACCTTCTTGATGGCTTTGTTGGCTGCTTCAACTACCCCATTTACTTATGGTCGGTACAAAGATGATCTATGGTGCTCGATCCCATATTTCTCAATTAATTCTCCTATTTCAGCTTGGAACTGAACCCCATTATCATTAATGATGTGGTGAGGAATCCCATATTGAGCAAAAATTTGGCGCTCTATGAACTTGGCCATCATCTCGGTGGTAATATTGGTGTAGGATTCAGCTTCAACCCACTTAAAGAAGTAATATATGACAACCATGATGTATCTATTTCCATTCTTAGATGATGGTCGAATCTCGCCAATTATATCTATCCCCCACGCCAAGAATGGCCATGGTGTAGATAAATTTTGGAGTTCAAGAGGCGATAAATGTGGAATTCTCCATGAATCTAAAATTTGTGGCACTTATTTACCTCGATTACACAATAAGTTGTCATGGTGGTCCAAAAGTACCCTTGTATTTGGATCTTCTTAGCTAAGGCTATTCAATTCACATGTGGTCCGAAGTCTCCTCAGTGAAACCTTCTCATAACTTAGGTAGCTTCTTCTTCGTTAAAACATTTAAGTAGCAAACCATTACTAGCCATTTTGAATAAAACCCCATCAATTAATCTGAACTGAACTGCTCGTCTTCTCAAGGTGGTATGATTAGACTGAGCTGCATTTACAGGGTGTTGTCTTTTTTTTATCAAAATCTCACTATGTCGGTGTACCATGGGTCTTCCGAGACTGCCCCCACTACGAATACATCTTTTTCATAAATGGGTAATTTAGATGACTGAAGGATCAATGGTTTCATTGGTCTTTCTTGAGGATTTTCCCACGTGGAGGCCAACATAGCCAAAGATTCTACCATTTGGTTCTCGTCTCTAGGAACATTTAGTATAAACATTGTTTGAACTTTAATGATTGAGTCTAAACTACTTCAAGGTAAGGGAGTGAGACTCCTCTTTGATTTCCCAATCCCCCATCCCTCAATGGACTACAAGGCTGAATCACTTGTGACTAACACTTTGATTGCCCTTACTGCTAGGAGTTCTCGTAACCCAACTAAACGTGCTTCATATTTTTCCCTATTCTGGTAACTCAAAGCTCTAGGCATTTGGATAATAAAATTATTATTTGACATGATGTATGACCTAGAGGAAATTAGAGAAATATATTTATTAGTCACTTATGTACAAGTAGTTTTTTATTATTGTTTATCTATAATTAGGCACCTTTATTATATATTGATGATCATCTCTAATTATGTATCTTGTTGGTATTATATACGTGTTATTATGTATGTATATATATTTGTTGATATAATAAGACAAAGTCCATGACTATTTCATAGCGTGAAACTGCAAGGATATAGTGGGAGCTATGTAAAGTCAAAATCATACACACGTGTAATTATGGAAAAGTCTAAATATCACTAGTTATAGTTTTAATGAGACTAGACATCAATGAAGTAGACAAACTAGCATGTGTAGGCATACTCCTCTTAGTGGATCCAAGTAGTCGATCCCATGAGCTAAAGGTGGTACCTTGAGTTAACACATGAATGTATTTGGGTAATACATCGAAGACAACTGTAAGATAGACATTAAGAATTGCTGGTTAATCAAGACAGTAACTGAACATGCAAATGTTGCAAGGCGGAATTTCAAAACTTAATATTAACCTAAAGGATCTCCTAAGTATGTTTAATTGATATAATCTAAGTTAAAGTGTTCCATAGATGCTTATAAGTTTATAAAGCTTATAAAAGAAACCTAGCATCTAAATTTAGAACATTACTAGTTGATGCATGCTTTCTCTTTCTTTGGTTGCAGTGTTCCCTTAGAGAAATTCGGCATGACTTCGTTAGCACGAGCCTCCAAACTAGGATAGACTCTACGATTAATCCACACGAATCTTACCGATGAAAACCTCGTTGAGGTAGAACCCGTTAGTAGACAGTAGCTACTAGATCGCTCGAAGACCAACTCAAAAATATAAATCGATAAGGCTCACTTTAATTAGAAAGAGCCTTCAAAAGAATTCTTCATTGTTTAGAGAAACTCGTGAAGGATCTCGCACAATGAACGAAGAAAGAGATGTCAAACTCAGAGAGAAAGGCTAATCTGAAGTGTTGAATAATGAGAGAGAGGAGGCTTATATATTGGAAAAAGGGGGCGTGTTTGATTCCCCCTTAAACACAAAGTGGGATGGGAATATTCCCATCCCACTTAGCGGGTTAACTGCACGAGTCACTTGGACCTGTGGGCTAACCCGCGAATTCCCTTCACAAGGCAAGCCCATGCTTGTAGGATTTCCCCGTGCCTCACACCAGTGAGCTTGCAACTTACTTGTGAGCGCAGGCTTACCCCACGCAATAGCGAATGGCGAGCTTTTCAACTCGTAGGGTAGCTACGCAGGCCCCTCTTTGAACATACCGTGTTTGTTTGGGGCCCACTCGAAACGGGAAAAATTCCATTGCTTCACTCCATTCTATTTTTCCCTATTTTAACCTAAACTTGGCTTCCCATCTAGGAACCTTTAGGCTTAGTGATCCAGACCGATATGGAACCTAATAGCTTTAGATGATCAAATGAGCTTTCCAGCAAAGGCGTATGATCCCCCGATACTTGGAACGTCCCATGCTTGTGACTTGATCCGATTTGGTAGTAGTAACCAATACCATACACTCCTTCCACCAGTTTAAGTACCATCTAGTTTATTAAGCTCGAATTAAGTGTCAACTCATGTAATAGCCGTAGCTATCTTGGAATTAAACTTATTCACGAAAAACACCACTCGGCCATTATGTATCAAGAGTGAATGGAAACCAGTTCTATAAATCTTAGACTCTGATAAGAGGTTTATGAGTGTGTTACTTCAGTAAGGGGCCCTAAGGTACATCTCCCACTATATCACTATATCAGGAGTGATGGATTCCATCTTGTCTACTCGGATTACCAACATGTGATCACCACTATACCCGTAATCACATGTATCATCTTGATCGCCAAGGTATGAATAAGTATGACCTAAAGTATAGTAACTCCTACACAAGGTAACCAGTATCTCAGGTTTGAGGATACTTGTACTACTACTGCAATAAGACATGACACCAACACATGGATATAGTTATTTTCGAGTGTCCATCTTATAGCGATCTCCAATGTATTACCTGAATACATTCATGTGTTAACTCAATGTACCACCTTCACCTTGTAAGATCAGCCACATGGATCTAATCCAAGGAGTAAGCCTACACATGCTAGTCTGTCTGTTCCATTGATGTCCAATCTCAATGAAACTATGACTAGGGATATTTAGACTATTCATAATAACACATATGTGCAATTCTCACACCACATAGCTTTCACTATGTCCTTGCACTTTTACGCTATGAAGTAGTCACAGACTTTGTCTCATTAATTTGCATATACATATTTAATACTATACATATATAGACATGCTCGTCGGACGGGCCAGGCCAAGCTTGGCGAGCTTTTTACAAAAAATGTTATCCTAAGCCCAGCCCAAGCCCATACTTTAGAAATTCGGGCTCGGGCTAACAAGGTTATTCCCAAGCCCAGCTCAAGCCCATGAATATTTTTTTGTTATAAATTTCTTTATTAAATTAATAAAAAAATATAAAATAAATCAAAATATGTTTAAATTTTAAATATAATTGGATTGTTTACTTAAAATCTTTAATATTTGGTAACATTTATTGTAATCAAGTATAAAATTTAATAGGATAAAAATATAAAATCTTAAAACAATTATAAATTTAATGTATAAAAATATAATAAATAAATAAAATTATTCGTTGGGCCGGGCTCGAGCCATGCTTGCGTATTTATATAAAAACCAAGCCCGACTCATAAATCTTCGGGCTTTGACGGGCTCGGGCCGGGCATTTTTAAAAAATGAGTTTGTAAGCCAGGCCCATTGAAGCGGGCTTTGGCCGGGGCCAGGCAGGTAGCTCAGCCCATAAACAGTCTATGCATATATGATACTAGAGAGATTCATAATTAAATTAAAAGAACTAATAAGCAACAAAGATTTTTTAATTATTATTAATAATAATCCAAAACCATTTGTACATTCTAGCTAATAAAGATATATCGCCTAATTGCCTCTAGGGCGTAAATCATATCTAACAATCTCCCACTTGCATTAGAGCCGATTACCCACGTGCCTCATGCCATACTCTATAACATGCCGGTCATGTTTAACCTGAGTCAATGGCTTAATTAGTCCATCCGCTAGATTCTAATTCATCGAGATGTATTCTAAATATATATCTATCTTGGCTACTATCTCTTAAATGAGATGGTACTTTCTGAGTACATGTTCATTTCTCTGATGAAAAACCATGGTTCCTTTGCCTGAGTAATAGCCCCATTGTTATTGCAATAGGCCGCTATTGGATTTACAATGCTGGATACTACACTGAGATCACCAATAAATCCCTTAATCCAAATAGCTTGGTTAGCCGCTTCTGAAGTAGCTATATACTCGGATTTTGTGGTTGAATCGGTAGTCTTATTTTATTTGAAACATTTCCAAACAACTACCCCTTCATTTAACATAAACACGTACCCTGACTAGGACTCGTAATCATTCCTGTTAGACTAAAAACTCACGTCAATGTATCCCTTCAAAGTAAAATTACCTTCTCCATATACTAAAAACATATCCATAGTCTTACGTAAGTACTTAAGGATAGTTTTAACAGCCATTCAGTGCTTCTCACCTAGGTCAAATTGAAATCTACTTGTGATGCTCAATGCATGTGAGACGTCAGGCCGAGTGCATACCATAGAATACATGATGGAACCTATTGTTAAGGCATAGGGTATTCCATTCATGCGCAGTCTCTCTTCTTATGTTCTCGACCACTCAAATTTAGAAAAGTTAATCCCGTGAGACATAGGGAGATAACCCTTTCTTGATTGTTCAATGTTAAATTTAGCCAAAACCTTATCTATATATGTACTTTGCGAAAGACCTAGTAGCCTCTTAGATCTATCTCTGTAGATCTTTATACTAAGTATAAAAGCTGCTTCTCCAACGTCTTTCATGGAGAACTTCTTTGACTACCATGACTTAACTGTCTGAAGAAAAGGAATATCGTTTCTTAGCAGTAATATGTCATTGACATATAATACAAGGAAAATGATCGCACTCTCACTAGCCTTCTTATATGCACAAGGATCATTAGCGTTTGACACTAAACCAATTTCTCGGATTGTCTCGTTAAACCTAATATTCCAAATCCTTGATGCTTGTTTAAGTCCATGAATGGACTTCTACAACTTGCATACCTTCAAGCCATCCCTGGATGTAAAACCCTCGAGTTGTGCCATATACACATCCCTATCCAAATTCTTTTTAAAGAATGTTGTTTTCACATCCATCTGCCAAAGCTCATAATCATAATGAGCAGTGATGGCAAGGAGTGTCCTGATAGTCTTTAGCATGGCCACTGGTGAAAAGGTTTCATCATAGTCGATGCCTTCTTTTTTATTGTACCCTTTTACAACCAGCCTTGCTTTATAGGTAGCTATATTACTCTCCATGTTAATTTTCTTTTTGAAAACCACTTGCATTCTATGGGCCTAATCCCACTTCGAGCATCAATCAAGCTCCAAACTTGATTTCCGTATATGGAGTCCATCTTCGACCTCATAGATGTAAGCCATTTCTCAAATTCTGAGCCTTCCATTGCCTCTTTGTAAGTCCTGGGCTCATCATCTTCCATAAGGAATAAATGTTTATCATCAGTGATGAGAAACTCGTATCGCTCGGGAGCGATTAGAGCCCGGCCTAACCTACGCAATGTCGGTGTTATAATAGGCTATTCCATGCTTACACTATCTTGTATAATAGGTATATGTATAATCATTTGATTGTCTGTTTGATCTTCTTGAGTGCCTAACTCAAGTTTTCTCCTAGCTTTCGAAAGTATATACTCATTCTTAAGGAATTGAGCATTTGAGGGAACAAGGACCTTTTGTGCCTTTGGATCAAAGAAGGTATACCCTTTAGTCTCCTTTGGCTAACCTATAAACAGGCACCTATCAGACTCAGCACCTAGCTTATCTAAACTCATCATCTTTATGTAAGCAGGACATCCCCAAACTCTCAAGTGAGAAAGAGCGGGTTTCTTACCATACCATAATTCGTATGGAGTTTGATCAACTAATTTAGAGGACACTCTATTTTGAATATAAACAGCACTTTCAAGTGTATAACCCCAAAAGGATCTGCTGAGTTTTGCTTGGCTCATCATCGACTGAACCATATTGAGTAGGGTTTGATTCCTCCTTTTTGACACTCTGATATGTTGGGGTGTATAAGGAGGTGTCCACTAGGATAAAATAACATTATCCCTTAGATATTCCTGAAACTCTTGGCTTAAGTATTCACCACCTCGATCAGATCAAAGGGTCATGATACTTTTCCCAAGCTATTTCTCTACTTTAGTTTTGAACTCTTTGAATTTCAAAACTTTTAGACTTGTGCCTCATAAAGGTATAGATAACCATATCATGAATAATCGTCGATAAAGGTTATGAAGCAGACGAAACCCTCATGTGTTTGAACACTCGTTGGACCACATACATCAGAATGTATTATTTCCAAAGTACTAGTGGTACGCTGAACCTTTCCTTTGAAAGATTTCTTAGTCATCCTCCCTTTTAAACAAGTTTCGCATACACCATAGGATTCCCATTCCATTGGGCCTAAGTCTCCATATATGTGTAACTTAGTTAAGTGAGTCTCATTTATATGGCCTAGACGACAATGCCATAAGTATGAGGATTTCTCATTATGTAATCTTGATTTCTTAATAATGTTCATATTTTAGAATTTCAGTTTTTGTATTTAGAACGTAAATGCCATCCATGGATATTCCACAAGCATAAAAGAACATTATCACGTTAAATTTGACATTTATTATTAGAAAATAAAATTTCAGATCCCTTTGTTGCAAAACACGCAACAAAAATAATATTCTTAGTGACAATAGGAATATAATAGCAATTTTGCAAAACTAAAACTAGGCCACTAGGCAAATGAAGGCTACATGTCCCTACAGCTATTGCAGCAACCCTTGCTCCATTTCCAACTCTTAGGTCCTTTCCCTCTTTGTAAGCAGTCTACTGTTCTACAACCTCTACATAGAAGTATAGATATGAGTGCCACAACTAGTATCTAATACCCAAGTAGACTCATAGGGAGCTTTAGATAAACTCTCTATCATGAACATACCTGAAGTAGATGTCTCAATTGGCTTCTTCTTCACTTGTTCAGAAATCAGAGCTCTTAACTCGCATTTCATTTCGGCACTTTTCATGAGTCTTCTCTTGACCTTGAAAGCCCTGGACATTCTTATCTTTCAATCCTCAGCAATAATTTTATTCTCAAGTTTATTTCTAAATTGTATATCATATTGTTCTAACAAATCTACCATCTCGAAAAAATTACAATAATCATTGATGCCATAGCTATTTGTTTTAAAATTGTCGTACCTATGAGGTAGACCTTTCAATACAATCTGTTTCAAGGTATCCTGATAATAAGTAACTCCCATTTTCCTAAATTGTTCAGAGTTATCATAAACAATCATGGCCAACTCAACTGCTGAGGTGTCAATCCCAAGACTTGTAGATAACATGAATTTTTCAGGTTCATCCATCATTACAAGCTACACAATCATAGACTCCAGGTCTATACTTTTGCAAAGGTCCCTATACCTTGGAAGCATAATGTTAACCATCAAATTCTTTACAAAACCATAGTCTCTTTTATGCTTCACGTACTTATTAATTTGATATATGAAAGGGTCTTCTTCGAGGAGTTCGGGATATAGATCATCTAGTACATAATCCAGACCAAGGCTATTTAGGAACCTTGTCACACACTCGAACCACTAATGAAAGTTGTCTCCTTTGTAAAACTTGTTGTCAATAGGATGCATATCAGTGTAAGTGTTCTTATTCAACCTAGATATAAGATAGAATTTGTTTAGACATTAGTATATGTACATGCATTTAATATAAGGTTTTTAATTAAATGCATAATTCCTACTATTTTCTCAACATTCAAATAGCCCCTTCTATTTAAATTCAGGAAATTTGGTTTAACCAATTTTCCTTAATAGGTAGCTTCCATAGCCACTCATCACGATCCTTGCTATAGTAGGTCAAGCCATAAGAAGATAACCATGGTTGGAACCCATCCATTTGCATCTCATGCAATTGCTAATCCATTTGAGTTCTCTTTCTCGACGTGTGCTCCCAATTGTACAACTCCTCAAATATGTCTCCAATCTAGCACTAGATCCAATAATATGGAAAACTAACCCATTTTGGTTAAGGCATTAACCCCATCTAGTCTCATGACCAAACACATGTTAAGGGAAGGCCTTTTGTACATGTTCTTACATCTGTTAATAAGGTTCGCATCATGACTTATGATGAGAAGACTATATACTACCTTAAAATTGTTGTGGGGACTTGATTAGTGCCGCTGGTCTCACCCTAGTCTAGGTCTTATATGATGGTTATGATCATGAAAATAATAATTCCAGGCTATTTGAAATTAATAACTCTAAGGTAACATGCTCAGGAATGGTATATCATAATCATTCCATTATACCAAAACTCCACATAGCATGCAAAACAAATAAGGTCCATGTTTAAGTCATTGCACCTATGTCTATAAGTTTTAATTTAACAACTTAAACCACGTTTGTAAAACCACATGCGAAATCCAATTCCCATATTAGAAATCGATGAAGTAATAAAAGTCCCTTGGGTACTTTTGAATCTAATACCGATGGAGATTTCCAAATAGGAGAGGCCCCTTAAAGTGAATGAGAAACCAAGTCCAATCCTTGCCAAAATAACCACGGGCACTTCGAGTCGTTGTACCACTGACAATTATGATTTAAAGATTTCTTTCTTTAATTAATTGAAGTATGGGATGTCCCTCAATTAAAGCATTTACACGTGTGGTAAAACATTGCTAACTTATATGATAATCACCTAAACTAAGTTTGAGCAAAACCTTAATCAAGTTATCACATCATTTTCTATAAAAGGAATTGAAACCTAAGTCATGCATAGTATACTTTAATCAATTCATAGAAAATGTCATTTAAACATATTATAATCAATCATGCATAACATAAGGCATGCTCTGATACTACTACTGGTTAATCAATACAGTATTTGAACATGCAAATGTCACAAGGTGGAATTTAAAAACAAAATATTAACCTAAAGGATCTCCTAAGCATACCATGATTGATACAATCTAAGTTAAAACGTTCCATAGATGCTTATAGGTTTATAAAGCTTATAAAAGAAACCTAATATCTAAGTTTAGAACATTACCAATTGATGTGTTCTTTCTCTTTCTTTGCTTACGGGCATTCCCCTAGAGCAATAAGGCAGAACTTCGTTAGCATGAGCCTTCAAACTAAGATAGCCTCTACGTTTGATCCACAAGGATCTTCATGGACCAAAACCTCGTTGAGGTAAAACCCGTTAGTAGATAGCAACTGCTACACCGGTCAAAGACCAACCCAAAAATATAAATCGAGAAGGCTCGCTTTAATTAGAAAGAGCCTTCAAAAGAATTCTTCATCATTTGGAGAAACTCATGAAGGATCTCGCACAATGAACGAAGAAAGAGATGTCGAACTCAAAGAGAAAGGCTAAGCTGAAGTGTTGAATAATGAGAGGGGAGGCCTATATATAGGGAAAAGGGTGAGTGTTTGATTCCTCCTTATACATAAAGTGGGATGGGAATATTCCCATCCCACTTAGCAGGTTAGTCGCACGAGTCACTTCGACACGCGGGCTAACCTGCGGATCCCCTTCACAAGGCAAGCCCTAGCGAGCTTGCCCCATGCATCGCGCTAGCGGGCTTGCAGCCAGCTAGCGAGTGCAGGCTTACCCCATGTGCTAGCAACCTGTGAGCTTTTTAGTTTACGGGGTAGCCATGTAGGCCCCACTCTGAACATCCCATGTTCGTTTGGTGCCTACTCGTAACGAGAAAAATTCCCTTGGTCCTCTCCATGCTATTTTTCCCTATTTTCTTATTATTCCCTTTAATTATTAATTTGGTCCAGCTAATTAATAATTCTTCTAACGAATTAGACAAACAGATATTCTCAGCATACACCCAAACTATAGGTTCTTTACTTAGTACGATAAAGACCCAAAGTGTGTGACCTCATAGGATCCCAAAGTATTGAGCCACTAGAGGTTAACCTAAACTTGGCTTCCCATCTAGGAACCTTTAAGCTTAGTGTTCCAAATTGATATAGAACCCGATAACTCTAGATGATCAAATAGGCTTTCTAGGAAAGGCATATGATACCCCCATACTTGGAACGTCACATACTTGTGACTTGATCCGGTTCTGTAGTAGTAACCAATATAATACATTCCTTCCACTAGGTTTAGTATCATTTAGTTTATTGAGCTCAGATTAAGTGTAAGCTCATGTAATAGTCGTAGCTATCCTAGAATTAGACTTGTTCACGAAGAACACCACTCGACCATTATGTATCAAGATTGACTAGAATCTTGTTTTGTCAATCTTATTCTCTGATTAGAGGTTTATGAGTGTGTCACTTCAACAATGGGCCCTAAGGTACATCTCCCACTATATCACTATATTAGGAGCAATGGATCCCATCTTCACTACTCGGCTTACCAACATGTGATCATCATTATATCCGTAATCACCCATATCATCCTGATCGCCAAGTTATGAATTTGTATGACCCAAAGTATAGTAACTCCTACACAAGGTAACCAGTATCTCAAGTCTGAGGATGCTTGTACTACTACTGCAATAAGACATAATACCAACATATGGATATAGTTATTTTCAAGTGTCCATCTTATAATGGTCTCCAATGTACTACCCGAATACATTCATATGTTAACTCAAGGTGCCACCTTTAGCTCGTAAGATCGGCTGCTTGGATCTAATCCAAGGAGTAAGCCTATACATGCTTGTATGTCCGTTCCATTAATGTCCAGTCTTAGTGAAACTATGACTCGAGATATTGACACTATTCATAATAACACGTATGTGTAGTTCTCACTCCACATAGCTTCCACTATGTCCTCGCACTTTTACGCTATGAAGTAGTCATGGACTTTATCTCATTAATGCGCATATACATATATAATAGTATACATATTTGAAACCAACGAGATACATAAATAAATTAAAAGCACTGATATGCAACAAAGATGCCTTAATTATTATTAATAATAATCTGAAACCATTTGTACTTTATAGCTATTAAAGATATACTGCCCTAAATGCCTCTAGGGAATACATCATATCTAATAAGAATTAACTATATCCATGTGTTGGTGTCATTTCTTATTGCAGTAGCTGTACAAGTATCCTTAGACCTGATATATTGGTTACCTTGTGCAAAAGTTGCTATACTTTAGGTCATACCTACACAAACACTGTTATCAAAATGATACAGATGATTACATGTATAGTGATGACCATTCATTAGTAAGCTAAGTAGTCAAGATGGAATCCATCATTCCTGATATAGTAACATATTGGGAGTTGTACCTTAAGGCCTCTTGTTCAAGTGACACACTCATAAACCTCTAATCATTGTATGAGATTGATAGTAAGGGTTTCTAGTCAATCTCTATAGATAAAGGTGAGTGGTGTTCTTCGTGAACAAGTTTAAATTTGGGATAAATATGGCTATTACATGAGCTAAAACTTTATCCAAGCTCGGTAAATATGATGGTACTTAACATGATGGAAGGAGTGTACTGTATTGGTTACTATTGCAGAACCACATTAAGTCACGGATACGTAACTTTCCGAGTATTAGGGGATCATATACCTTTGCTGGAAATCTCATTTGATCGTTTAGAGTTATCGAGTTCAATATCTATTTGGAACACTAAGCCTAAAGCTTCCCGATTTTGAAGCTAAATTTAGGTCAACCTCAATTGGCTTTATACTTAGAGATTCTATTACATCATACACATTGGACCTTCATCGGACCAAATAAACAACTAATAGATGGGGTCTATACCAAGAATAAAAGGTTTATCAAGTTCGTTCAAATGGACCATTAAATGGTCAAACCATATAACAAGTTGAAAGAGTAATTAGGGAAATATCAATGTGCGGAGAAAGGGCTTTTTCCCGTTGCAAGTGGGCCTCATGAACATGGGTTTTTCACAGGAAGGGGCTTATATGGAAACCTCGCAAGTAGTGAAAGAGTGTTCACATACCATCGACATGCGCTAGCCATGCTGCTGGGTTGTAGGCCTACAAGCACTTGCGTGAGCTTGTAGTGTAGGCCAACTAGCACCCATGCAAGTGAGGCTTGCAAGAAGTCCCATAATGCCCCACTTGTGGGATAAGGCAAGCCTAAATGGGCTTACCTTTTGGGCTTTGCACAGTCCACATAGGTGGGTTGTGTGCACGGGTTAACCCACAAAGTATGGACCTCTGAGCGGTTAACCAGCATGTGAGATGGGGTTTTCCCCATCCCACGTTGTTAAACGGGGAGAATTTTCACTCCCCTTCCTCCTATAAATTGGAGCCCTCCTCCTCCTTTCAACATCACTTCAATTTAGCCTTCCTTCTAAGCTAGACTCCTTTTTCTTGCAAATCATTTTGAGATCCTCCCTAAGTTTCTCTAGTATTTGCATGATTTCTTTTGAAAGCTTATTCCTATTTTGGAAAAGAGCCTTCACAATTATTTTCAGGTTGGCCTACGAGTGATCTAGCATCCACTTATTAATTGATGAGTTCTCCCTCCTCGTGAGGTTTTGGTCAGTGGGGTTCGTGTGGACTTTTCATGGAGGCTATCCTAGTTTGGAGGCTTGTTCTAGTATAATCATAACTGACTTCTCTAAGGGATCACTTTACCACTACAAAAGGAATACATCAATTGGTAATGCTCTATACGTTGATGTTAGGTTTCTTTTTATAAGCTTTATAAACCTAAAGCATCTATGGAATGTTTCAATTAAGAATAATACAATCATGCAATGCTTAGGAATTCCTTTTAGGTTAATTTTAAGTTTCGAAATTCCACCATGCCAATTTCTATGTTCATTACTTGCCTAAATTAACCATTAACGGTATCAGAGCCTACCTTATATTATGGATGATTGATAATAGTATATTGAAATGTGATTTTTTATGAATTAATAAAATATGCTTTGCATGACTTAGGCTTCAAATCCTATCATAGATAATGTTGTGATGACTAGATTAAGGTTTTTCTCGAACTATTAACAATTTTTTACTACACATGTAAATGCTTAAATTGAGGGTCATCAAGTACTTCACCCAATTAAAAGAACAAAATCTTTAAATCATAATTGTGTATGGTATAATAAATCAAGGTACGTGCGGTTACGTTGGCAAGGATTGGACTTGGCTACGCATTTACTTTAAGGGGGGCATTTCCCACTTGGAAATCTCCATTGGTATTAGGTTCAAGCATACAAAAGGGACTTTTATAACTTAGTCGATATCTAATATGGGAATTGGATTTTGAATATGGTTTTACAATCTTAGTTTAAGTTGTTAAATTAAAACTTATAGATATAGGCGTAAGAACTTTAACATGGACCTCGTTTGTTTTGCATGTTATGGGGAGTCTTGGCATAATTGAATGATTCTGATGTACTAGTCTTGAGCATGATCCCTTAGATTAATAATTCCAAATAACCCGTATTTATTATTATCATAATCATATCCATCGTTAAGTCCTAGACTAGGGCAAGACTAGTTTCACCAATGAAATCCTTATAATAATATTAAGGTAGTTAATAGTCTTCCTATCAAAAGTCATGATATGAACCTTATTAATGGATGTAAGAACATGTACAACATGCTTTCCCTTAATATGTGTTTAACCATGAGACTAGATGGGGTTAAGGCATTAACCAAATTGGGTTAGATGTCCATATCATTGGATCTAATGTTGAATTGAAGATGTATTTGAGGATTCGTACATTTGGGTACGCACGTCTCGAGAAAGAGAACTCAAATAGATTATCAATTGCATGGAATGCAAATGGACAGGTTCCACCATGGTTGTCTATTGTTGCTTGATTTGCTATGGAAGGGGTCACCTTAGATGAGCTATGGATGCTACCTACTAAGGAAGATGGTTCAACCATGTTTTCCAAATTCACTAGAAGGGGCTATTTTGATGTTGATAAAATGGTAGGAAAGATGTGTTTAATTAAAGACCTTGTATTAAATAAATGTATATATACTAATTCTGAATTGAAGTAGAGAAATAGCTTGGGAAAAGTATCAAGGCCCTTCGATTTGATCGAGAAGATGAATACTTAAGCCAAGAGTTTTAGGAAAGGATTATAGTATTTTATCCTAGTGGACACCTCCTTATACACCCCAACACATTGGAGTGTCGAAAAGGAGGAATGGAACCCTACTTGATATGGTTCGGTCCATGATGGGCCAACCAGAACTTAGCAGATCCTTTTGAGGTTATGCACTTGAGAGCACAGTTTATATTTTAAATAGAGTACCCTTAGAATTAGTTGATTAAACACCATATGAAATGTGGAATGGTAAGAAACCAACTCTTTCTCACATGAAACTTTGTGATTTCCTATATATGTTAAAATGACTAATTCAGATAAGGGTGATAGGTGTGTGTTTATATGTTACCCTAAAGAGACCATGGGTTATACCTTTTATGGTCCCAAGGAAATAAAAGGTTCTTAATTCTAGGAATGCTTAGTTCCTCGAGAAGGAATATGTACTTATGAAAGCTAGTGGGAGAAATCATGAGCTAGATGCTCAAGAACATCAAACATATAATCAAATGATTGATCCTACACCTATTACACAAGAAAGTGTAAGTATGGAACAATCTATTATAACACTGACATTACGTAGGTTAGGTCGGGCTCCAATCATTCGTAAAAGATATGACTATTTCATTACTGAAGATAAGCACCTCTTTCTTATGGAAGATGACGAGCCCAAGACTTATAAGTAAGCAATGGAAGGCTTAGAGTATGACAAATGATTTATAGCCATGAAGTTAGAGATGGACTCCATGTACGAAAATCAAGTTTGGAACTTGGCTAATTCTCCAAGTGGGTTTTCGAGAAGAAAACTGACATGGATGATAATACAATTACCTATAAAGCAAGGCTAGTTACATAGGGTCAAAGTCAGAAAGAAGGTATTGACTATGATGAAACCTTTTCACCAATAACCATGCTAAAGTCTATCGAGGTACTCCTTGCCATCACTTCTCATTATGATTATGAGATCTGGTACATGGATGTGAAAATCGTGTTCCCTAACGAGAACCTTGATTGGGATGTATATATGATACAACTCGAAGGCTTTACATCTTATGATGGTTTGAAGGTGTGTAAAGTGCGAAGGTCCATTTATGGACTTAGGTAAGAATCAAGGAGTTGGAATATTAGGTTTGACGAGATAATACAAGAAATTGGTTTTATGCCAAAAGTTAATGAGCCCTGTGTATATAAGAAGGTTAGTGGGCGTGCATTCATTTTCCTTGTATTATATGTCGATGATATATTAGGAAACGATGTTCCTTTTCTTCAAATAGTCAAGTCATGGTTGTTAAAGAAGTTCTCCATGAAGACTTTGGAGAAGCAACTCTTATACTTGGTATAAAGATCTACCATGATAGATTTAGAAGGCTGTTATGTTTTTCTCAAAGTACATACACAGAAATGTTTTAGCTAGATTTAAAGCATGAGTAGTCAAGAAATGGTTATCTTCCCATGTCTCAAGGGATTAACCAATCTAAATCTAAGTGTCTGAGAATACTGGAGGAGAGAATGCACATGAATGGAATTCCCTATGCTTTGGTAATAGGATCCATCATGTATGTTATGGTATGCACTCAGTCAAACGTCTCACATGCTTTAACCATCATGAACAAATTTCAATCTAATCTAGGTTAAAAGCACTAGATACCACTAAAACTATCCTTAAGTTTTTACTAATAACTAAGGATTTATTTTTAGTTTATGGAGAAAGTGATCTCTCTATTAAGGGAATCACTTATGCAAGTTTTTAGTCTGACATGGAAAATTACAAGTCTCAGTTAGGATATGTGTTTATTTTAAACGGAGGGGATGTTGTTTGGAAAAGTTTCAAATAAGATATGATTGTCAATTCAACCACTAAATCTAAGTATAAAGCTGCTTCTGAAGCATTTAAGCACGCTGTCTAGCTAAAGAGATTTATTGGTGATCTCGGCATGGTGTCTATCATTGTGAATTCAATAGTGATCTATTGCAATAAAAATGAGGCTATTGCTCAAGTAAAGAAACTACGGTCTCATTAGAGAAATGAATGCGTATTTAGAAACTTACATCTCATTCAAGAGATAGTTGCTAGAAAAGATATAAGCTTAGAATACATCGCTACGAATCAAAATCTAGCAGATGGGCTAACAAAGCCATTAACTCAAGTTAAGCATGACCAACATGTTAACGAGTATGGAAAGAAGCACATGGGTAATTTGCTCTAGTGTAAGTGGGAGTTTGTTATACATGATCTATACCCTATGGGCAATTAGGGCGATATGTCTTTGTTAGTCACTTATGTACAAACATTTTTTTATTATCGTTTATCAATAATATGGCACCTTTGTTATATATTGATGATCTTCTCTAATTATGTTTCTCATTGGTATTATATATGCATTATTGTATGTATATATATTTGTTGATATAATAAGAAAAAGTACATGACTATTTCGATGCTTGAAAGTGCAAGGATATAGTAGGAGCTATGTGGAGTGAGAATCGTACATGCGTAATTATGGAAAAGTCTAAATATCCCTAGTCATAGTTTCATTGATATTGGACATCAATGAAGTGTAGGCTTACTAGCATGTGTAGGCTTACTCCTAGCATGTACACAAACTAGCATGTGTAGGCTTACTCCTAGCATGTACACAAACTAGCATGTGTAGGCTTACTCCTTGGATTGGATCCAAGCAGTCGATCTCACGAACTGAAGGTGGTACCTTGAGTTAACACTTGAATGTATTTGGGTAATACATTGAAGACCATTATACAATATAAATTAAGAATTAATATATCCATGTGTTTGTGTTATGTCTTATTGCAGTAGTAGTAGTACAATTACCCTCAAACTTGAGATAATGGTTAACTTGTGCGAAAGTTGCTATACATGGGGTCATACTTATCCATATTCTATTATCAAGATGATAAAAATGATTACGGGTATAGTGATGACCATTCATTGGTAAGCTGTGTAGTCAAGATGGGATTCATCACTCTTGATATAATAATACAATGGGAGTTGTACTTTAAGGCCTCTTGTTGAAGTGACATTCTCATAAACCTCTTATCAAAGTATGAGATTGATAGAACGGGTTTCTATTCAATCTCTGTACCTAAAGGCGAGTAATGTTCTATGTGAACAAGTCTAATTCTGGGATAGCTATGGCTATTACATTAGCTAACCCTTTATACAAGCTCAGTAAACTAGATGGTACTTAACATGATGGAAGGAGTGTACTGTACTTGTTACTATTGCAAAACTGGGTCAAGTCACAGACACATGATGTTTTTAGTATCGGGGTTTTCATATGCCTTTACTAGAAAGCCCTTTTGATCATCTAGAATCATCGAGTTCCATATCGGTCTGGAACATTGAGCCTAAAGGTTCTCTGATGGGAAACCAAGTTTAGGTCAACCTCTAGCGGCTATATACTTCAAGATTGTATGATGTCACACACATTGCACCGTCTTCGCTCCAAATAAAGAACTAATAGATGGGGTCTATACCAAGAATAAAATGTTAGTCAAGTTCATTTGGATTGACCATTAAATGGTCGAACCATATAACAAGTTGAAAGAGGAATTGGGGAAAATATACAGCGTGTGGAGCAAGGGATTTTTCTCATTGCAAGTGGGCCCTATAAACTTGGGTTGTTTGCGAGAAGGGGCTTGCATGGTAGCCTCGTGAGCATTGAAAGAGTACTCGGGGGCCTTCGGTATACTCTAATGCATACTAGTGGTCTATAGTCCCGCAAGTGCTTGGTAGCACTTGCGTGGGCTTGTAGTGCAGGCCGACCAGCTTGCTCGCAAGTGTGGCTTATGGGAAGTCTTGTAAGGCCTTGCTTGCGGGGCAAGGCAAGCCCAAAAGGGCTTGCCTTATGGGCTTCACACAGCTCACATACGTAGGCTGTGCACGTGGGTTAACCCACGAAGCATGGAGCTCCGCGCAATTAACCCGGTGTGGGATGAGGATTTCACCATCTCACATTGCTAAATGGGGAGCATTTTTTCTCTTGTTCCTCCTATAAATAGGAGCCCTCCTCCTCCTTTCAACATCACTTCAATTCAATCTTCCTTCTGAGCTAGACTCCTTTTTCTTGCGAATTATTTTGTGATCCTCCTTGAGTTTCTCTAGTATTTGTGAGATTTCTTTTGAATGCTTATTCCTATTTTAGAAAAGAGCCTTCATAGTTATTCTCGTGTTGGTCTACGAGTGGTATAGCAGCTACTTGTTAACTAATAGGTTTACCTCCTCGTGAAGTTTTGGTCGGTGGGATTAGTGTGGACTTGTCATGGAGGTTGTCCTAGTTTGGAGGCTTATGCAAATCAAGTCTTATCAGACTGCTTTAAGGGATCACTTTACCACTAAAAAGGGAAGGCACGCTTCAATTGGTAATGCTCTATACTTAGTTGCTAGGTTTCTTTTTATAAGCTTTATAAACCTAAAGCATTAATAAAATGTTTCAATAAAGATTATATCAATTTTGCCATTCTTAGGAGTTTTTTTTAGGTTAATTTTTAAGTTTTGAAATTCTGCCATGCTAGTTCGCATGTTCATAACTTGCCTAGATTAACCATCAATCATTTCATTTTTTAGATTGACAATGATAACCCCAAGCCCAACAACTATTCTATTACAGCTTTATCGAAGTACATAGTCCATGTGGGTTTAGCTTCTTCAACCATGGCTAGTTGTTTGTCGAGGAAGTCTAAATTCTCCATGTAATCAAATTCAAATGGTTTTTCGGCTAGAAATTTATCTATTGCTAATCCCTTTATCACTTTCCTAGTGATGTACTCGATGTCCAACTTTAATAAAATCAACAACCGTCTTGACAACTTTCCCGCCAAAGTAGGGGATTCACAAAGATACTTCATAGGATCGACCTTTGCAACTGCTTGGATTCGGTATGATTAGAAATAGTGTTTCAACTTCTTATTGAGCCAAATCATTATGATGCATATTTTCTCAACTATGGTGTAGCGATTTCAAACCATTGAGGTAGTAAATTGCATGCTCTTCATTGCCATCTTACTCTTGTACTAACATTTCTCCCATAGAAGTCTCTTTGATTGCTAAGTCAAGGATCAAAGGTTTTCTCGGGATTAGGGGCTTAAGGATTGGAGGATTCATAAGGTAAGACTTGAACCTATCAAAGGCTATCTGGCATAAGCAAAGTATATACATGAACATGGCATTGACATGGTATAGCAAGGTATAGACATTGGATGAATATGGTAAAGACATCGCAGAATCATGGCATTGAGATGGAAGAAACATGGCATTAATATGATAGAAGCATGCATAAACACTATGTACAAACATGTTCGTGATGTAAATATGGTACAAGCATGTATAAGCATGGTGGAAACATGGAATTGACATGGCCTAGACATGGCAGTAATTGGAGAAGTATAACATAAGCATGGTATATACAAGGTAGAGACAAAGTATGGTACATACAAAGCATATTCAGGGTATATACATAGTATAAGCACGTGAGGTATACATGGTATATATGTGTATATGGAATTAGTATAAGCACGATATAGAGGTAGAATATGCATGAAATGAACGTGGCGTAAACGTATAACGGGCATGGTATATGAGCAGTAAAACTTTGCATAAGCGTGAGAGGCATGGTATATACATGGTAAAGACACTCGTGATATATACATAGCATAAGGGTAACACATATGTGGTCTACACATGTAAAAGACATTTTATATACATGGTATAAGCATGGTCAACCTACACTAGCATGGCATAAATGTGGTCTCAGGTGTAATCTAAACATGAT
Source organism: Euphorbia schlechtendalii (assembly GCA_949673415.1). Taxonomy (NCBI): domain Eukaryota; kingdom Viridiplantae; phylum Streptophyta; class Magnoliopsida; order Malpighiales; family Euphorbiaceae; genus Euphorbia; species Euphorbia schlechtendalii. The sequence goes on along the minus strand of CATIWQ010123181.1, from coordinate 8,004 downwards.
ATGTACATGACATGGACATGCGAAATATACATGGTATAAATGCGAAGTTAATGCAAGCATGGTATAGACAAGATGAAGCTACAATTTAGATTACACATTGTATGGTATACCTTACGCATGGTTTAATCATTGTATAACATGAATAAGACCTAAACATGGTATAAGCATTCATAATTATACATAATATAATTTATAGAAATATTACTTCAATCTAAACATGGTGTAGTTTGCAAAGATTTGCATGTCATGGACAAAACAATAACATGGCATAACCTAAGTTAAGCATGGTAAAGTTAAAGTGATGATGTGGTATAACCTAAGTTAAGCATGGAAAAATCAAGGTGATGACATGGTATAATCTAAGTTAAACATAGCATAGTCGAGGTGATGACATGGAATAACCTAATCTAAACATGGCAAAGTCAAAGTGATGACATGGTACAACCTAAGCTAAGCATGGCAAATGACTTGGCATAACATAAGCTGAGCATGGCAAAGCTAAAGTGGTAACATGGAATAACTTAAGTTAGGCATGGCAAAGTCAAAGTGGTGACATGACATGGCCTAAATTTCACATAGTATAATTTATAAAACATACATGGTATAAATATTGAATAGACGTGGTATAAACAAAATGACGGCATGTCATAACCTTGGCTTCTCATGGAGTAGTCAAACTGCTGAATGGCATGACCTAAATTACACATGGTATAATTTATAAAATATACATGGTATAGATATTGAATATACATGGTATAAATAAAATGATGGCATAAACTAAGCTACGCATGCCAGACCTAAATTACTCATGGTATAATTTATAAAATATACATGATAAAAATATATAATATACATGGTATAAACAAAATGACGGCATAACCTGAGCTACCCATGGTACAGCCAAAGTGGTGACATGGCATGGCCTAAATTATGCATGGTTTAATTTATAAAATATACATGGTATAGACGCTGAATCTACTTGGTATAAACGGGGTAGTGACGTTCCATAGACATTTCGAGAGATGTATAAAATGTGTAAATAAATATATGAGACTCGATGTGTGTGCTTGTGTTTATAGTAAATTCATGGTTAGTACATGTGACTCGAACCATATAGATCATATAGTAAGTCATAAAAAGTGGGATGTAGCACAGAGCATAGCAAAAAATTTCACATAGCATGGCATCATTTAGAGAAAGTGCAACCATTTTCCCCATTTTCCATTCCTCAAATTTTATTTTGCAAGATCAGCAGTGTTTTTTCTCCAACCATCTTCCCCATTTTACATTTCCCATTTTAGATTCCCATAAAATATTATTACTTTATCATTATTATATTAATTTCTTTACATCATTTCTATTTTCGATAAACAAAATAGTAACAAAAGAAGAAAAATAAATCAAAAGTAAAAAAATATATTAATATAATAATCATTCCCCAAAATAGGGTTTCCCAAATATATAGAACCTCATTTTGGGTATATAACATATGAGGAATTGTTGGACTTAACAATTCACCATTTCATTCCCCATTTTTTAGAATTCTAAAAAACGGGGAATCATTGTACTTTCCCTTAGCATGGAAACACGTATTGTACAGTTTATATCACAACTTAGCAAATAAGGGTTGATTCTTCCAACCTTATTCATCTAATGTTTTGATTGGATAAAGCAACTAGAAATAGGTTTGACTTTAAAAAACTTTGAGATGATAAGAGAATACAATGTGCAACCTAAACTATGTGCTAGGGGAAACTAAGTGCTATGGCTTGCCATTTGTAGGTTGAATGTTGGGTTGTTAATGTAGATAATTTACACAACACTACGATATACCTCAAACCCCATGAAGGGTATTGAGCATATGGTATGGCTATGAGTGGCTATTTATTGGGCAATTCTAAACCTTGTGAAGGGTTTAAGCGATGATTTCTTGAATAGACTGGCTCAAGTGGTACATCTTGTCCTAAATGCAAAATTTTTATCTACCGTAAATGAATAAGATACGTTAAATAAAGAATATTGGATAAATTAACTTCAATAATAAATCTGTTCTATGTCAAATCTTTTAAACTTTAGAATTTATGTATAGTAAAAAGAAACCCCAATCGTAGTCTCCACTATACGCGAATGACGTTTTGGATGGGCCTACCAAGTGGGTTAGGTCAATTACTTGTTTGGGACATATTGCTACTTTTCAAGGCGTATTTCACAATTCGGAATATATTTCATGGTTGGGACATATCTCTACTTTTCAAGACACGTAGAGGATTTCTTTCTATTAAAATCATTCCAAATAAGGGCCAAGCTACTTTAGGAATACTTTAAAAGATTTAGGAACCTAAATTTCTAAATTAAGATATAGAGTAACCACTTGGATCAACTCTTCCCGGAAGATTCTGGTATAGCATCATTTTCGAGGACATTTCTATACCTTAAATTTAGAGATTTGGGTTCGGATGAAGTTACCTAATTTATTGTTTAAGTTAATTTCTTATTACAAACTAAAGTTATACCTATATTTTGTATTAAACATATTAATATTGCCTATTATTCATTAAGAAAAGTAAAGATGAGAAGAAAGATGTTATTTAAGCCTAATCTTAGCTAAGTCAACGTAACATCATGGCATAAAATAAGTGTTACACTCAGAATTCATCCAAGATTTCATACTAGGTACTTACAACGGGTTAGAACCTAAATCGGTTCAAGCAAAGCTTCAAAACAATGGTTAAGTAGAAAAATATAAAAAATTGGGCAGTCTTCCCTTGATTGCAGTAGAAAGAAATCAATAATGGTACCCCGATCAGTAATCAAGATACTATGATAGAGCCTGTTCTACCCTAATCACGGGCAGAATGCCCCAAAACATGGTTTTTAAGTGCATTTTTCAGTTTTCGATTGAATTTCACTCAATTTTTAGCCAAGTTTACATGTTTAATCAATTTTTAAGCATAAAAAACATGTATAAATGTAAACAAAGAGGTTGGAAGTTCAAAGACTCACCCAAAAGCGACACACAACCCCTTAATCTTCAAAATATGGTTTTAACACTCCTAGATTTACCAAATCGATAACACCAAAAGAATTAAAATAGTAAAGTACAAAGTCTCATATTATATTTGTACCTCTTTGTTTAGCATTAACCTTTATGATAGATTCAATGTCAAAAGCTTGAAATTTGCCTTCGAGGAAAGTAACGGGTTGGTGTTTGGAATTTGGGTGAAAACCAAATAAAGATCGTTGATGAGCGATTCCTTTCTTTGTTCAAGACTTTTTACAAATTTGGGAAGAGATTTGGTTTTGCATTTTTAAATTTTTTGAATTCTTAGATCAAAAGGTCAACTTGAAATACAGAGATTTAAGTCATATTTATAGAGAAAAGCGAGTACGATTTGGGTAAAAAATCAATACCTTGGAAAAAGGAAATAAATCAAATCTTTTTTCCGATTTAGGTTGATTACAATATCAATTTTTTTGGTCCCACTACCTTTTTGCTAATTCTAAATAGGAAAAATGGCTTTAAGTCGGTCAACTAAAGGGGAAATTAAGTGATTTCAGTATCGTGATGTCGATCACGATACTGTGATCATAATGGTGGATCGAAATTGGTCTATCCTAGTAGTCTACCTACCCCTAATCGATGACAGCTTTGCGATTTTAACTAAATTTGAGGTTTTTAGCATGATTTTATGTTGGTTTGAAGGTAAATTCGAACAATTGACTTTGAACCTAAAATATTTGGATAAAAAATATACAAATTGAAAATCTTTCATCATTGACTTTTGGGGTTGTGAAAATTCATGCTCACAATACCATTGTTGGGTTACGCAGACAGGTTTGAACATGCATAACAAGCATGGCAGAATTTCAATATTTAATCTACTCCCCGTGGATCTCCTAAGTATAGCATGAATAACATACAAAATTAGTCGATAAATATATACAGGTCACAAACACTTATTAAAAGGACCTAGCTATAGTTAAGATGCATTACCAGTTGATTTGTGTCCTAATGTCGACAGAGTGACCCCTCCAATATGTGTGTTAGACATGATGTATGCCCTAGAGGCTATTAGGATGATATGTCTTTATTAGTTATAATGTACAAATAGTTTAGAATAATTAATAATAATTAAGGCATCTTTGTTGCTTATTAGTTCTTTCTATTTATTATTATAACTCGCTGGTATCATATATATTTAATATGTATATGCGCATTGATGAGACAAAGTCCTTGATTATTTCATGGTTTAAAATTTCATGGATATAGTGGGAGCTATGTGGTGTGAGAACTACACATACGTGGTACTATGAATAGTCTAAATATCCCTAGTCATAGTTTCATTGAGATTGGACCTCAATGGAATGGACAGACTAGCATGTGTAGGCTTACTCCTTGGATTAGATCCAAGCAACCGATCTCACGAGATGAGGGTGGTACCTTGAGTTAACACATGAATGTATTCGGGTAACACATTAGAGACCGCTATAAGATAGACACTTGGAAATTACTATCTCCATGTGTTGGTGCCATGTATTATTGCAATAGCAGTACAAATAACCTCAGACATGAGGTACCAGTTACCTCATGTAGGAGTTGATATACTTTAGGTCTTACTTATTCATACCCTGGAGATCAAGATGACATGGGTGATTACGGGTATAGCGATGATCACATGTTGGTAAGCTATGAAGTCAAGATGGGATCTATATTGATAGAATGGGTTTCTAGTTAATCGAGTTACATAACGGCTGAGTTGTGTTCTTCATGAACAAGTCTAATTCCAGGATAGCTACGATTATTACATGATCTAACACTGAATCCAAGCTCAATAAACTGGATGGTATTTAACTTGATGAAAGGAGTGTATTGTATTGGTTACTACTGCAGAATCAGATCAAGTCACTGGCACGTGATGTTCTAAGTATTGGATAGTCATACACCTTTGCTAGAAAGGCCATTTAATCATCTAGAGCTATCGGGTTCCATATCGGTTTGGAACACTAAGCCTAAAGGGTTCCCGGATGGGAAGCCAAGTTTAGGTTAACCTCTAGCGACTCTATACTATGGGATCCTACGAGGTCACACACTTTGGGTCATTATCAGACTATGTAAAGAACCTATGGACTGGGTCTGTACCGAAAATACAAGTTGAGAAATCAATGAGAAGAATTATTAATGTGCTGAATTGAATTAATAATTAAAAGGAATTATGAGAAAATAGGAAAAAAGGTTGCACAGAGTGAGCAAGGGATTTTTCCCATTACGAATGGGCCCTAAATGAACACGGGTTATTCAAAAGTGGGGCTTGGGCGACTACCCCGCGAGCCAATGGGCTCACGGATCGCTAGCTCATGGGGACAGCTCGTGCTTGCTAGCGGGCTGCAAAGCACTTGTGTGGCCTACATGCACAAGCCCACTTGTGCATAGCAAGGGCTGCACACAAACCCGCAAGCCACAACTTGCTGTACAAGGCAAGCAAGTTTGCCCTTACCTTGAGGTAACTCGTGGGTTAGCTCGCGGGTCCCTATACCCTCGTGGTTGACCCACTATACATATGGGATTTATCCCATCCCATGTAGAGTTATAGGGGGAGTCTATCACTCCCCCATTTTTCCCTATATATAGGCGTGAAGCCTCTCATTATTCACATGCTAGAAAAAGTTTAGAGCTATTTTTCTCTCTGATTTCTACTCTCCTCTTCTTTTGTTGTGCAAGATCCTTGACGAGTTTCTCAAAACAAATTAAGGAGTTCTTATAGAAGGCTTTAAGTTTAAGTGAGCTTTCGAGGTTTTGTTTTCGGGTTGATTTTTAAGTAGTCTAGCAGCTGCTATCAATCGACAAGTTCTACCTCTTCGGTGTTTTGGTCAATGAAGATCCGTGTAGATTAATTCATAGAGGCTCTCCTAGTTTGGAAGCTTGTGCTATCAGAATTACTCAAAGGGAACACTACTACCAAAAGAGAGACCTAGCACGCATCAACTGGGAATGATTTAATCTTTAGATGCTAGGTTTCTTTTATATGTTTTACAAACCTAAACGCATCTATGGAACGTTTTAAATTAGATTATATCAATCACGGAATGCTTAGGAGATCCTTAGGTTAATTATAAGTTTTGAAATTCCACCTTGCTACAATTGCATGTTCAATTACTGATTTGATTAACTAGTAGTTGTATCAGAGCTTACCTTATTCTATGCATGATTGATTATAACATGTTAAAATGTGATTTTCTATGAATTGATTAAAATATGCTATGCATGACTTAGGGTTCAATTCCTGTTATAGAAAATGATGTGATAACTAGATTAAGGTTTTGCTCAAACTTAGTCTAGGATATTATCATATAAAATTAGCAATGTTTTACCACATGAGGTAAATGCTTTAATTAAGGGTCATCTCGTACTTCACTAATTAAAAAATGAAATCTTTAAATCATAATTATCTGTGGTATTACAAATCAAAGTACCCGTGATGATTTTGGCAAGGAATGGAAAAGGTTGCTCATTTACTTTAAGGGGGCCTCTCCTACTTGGAAATCAAAATTAGTATTAGATTCATGAATACCCAAGGGATTTTTATGACTTAGTCGATTTCTAGTATGGGAATTAGATTCTGCATATGGTTTTACAAACATGGCTTAAATTGGTAAATTAAAATATAAATAGACATAGGTGCAAGAACTTAAAACATGGACCTTGTTTATTTTGCATGCTATGTGGAGTCTTGGCATAATGGAATGATTATGATATACCAGTCAGAGCATGTTCCCTTGGAGTTAATAATTTCAAATAGCCCGGAATTATTATTTCAAAATCATATCCATCGTATAAGACCTAGACTAGGGTGAGACTAGTGGCACCAATGAAATCCCTATAACAATATTAAGGCTATAAAATGTCTTCCCGTCATCAGTCGTGATATAAACCTTATTAACGGATGTAAGCACATGTACAACATACCTTCCTTTAACAGGTGTTTGGTCATAAGACTAGATGTGGTTAATGCCTTAACCAAGGAGGGTTAGTTGTCCATATTATTGGAGCTAATGCCGAGTTGGAGACACGTTTGAGGAGTCGTACAATTGGATATGCACGTCTCGAGAAAGAGAACTCGAATGGTTTAGCAATTGTAAGAGATGAAAATGGACGGGTTCCAACCATGGTTATCTTGTTATGACTCGACCTATGATAGTGGGAGTCATAATGAATAGCTATGGATGCTACCTACTAAGGAAAATTGGTTCGACCAAATTTCCTGAATTTGAATTTTTGGGCTATTTAAATGTCGAGAAAAATAGTAGGAATTATGTATTTAAGTAAAGACCTTATATTAAATGCATGTACATATACTAATGTCTAAACAAGTTCTATCTTATATCTAGGTTGAATAATGAATTCGAATATAAACCTTCGCTCAATTCTTGAAAACAAATTAGATGGTTCGAACTTTATTGATTGGTTCAAGGTGGTAAGGATAGTCCTTAAATTCGAAAGGATAGTTTATGTTTTAGATGAGCCCATCCCTGATGAGCCTAATGCTGAAATCGATGCCAATGAACATGAGGCATGGAAGAAGTATAGAAAAGATCATGAAAAAGCAGAATGTATAATGCCAGCAACCATGAATTCTGAGCGTCAAAAACAGCATGAGAGCATGGATCTTGACACCATGATTCTCTGTCTTTGTGAGCTCTTCTCAGACTAGGCTAGATCTGAGAGATATGATATGTCAACAATCTTATTCGGAATGAAGATGTAGGTTGGCACTTCAGCACTATAGCATGCTATTAAACTATTGGGTTATATAGAGAAGCTGAATTAACTGGGTTTTATGATGGATCATGAATTATATGTGGATCTGATTCTTACTTCATTAACTGATATTTATTCACAATTTGTGACTAATTATTACATGAATAAGATCAATGCCGCACTGCCCAAGTCGGTCAACCTGTTGAAAATAGTAGAGCCTAAGATTCGAAAGGATCATATGGCTTTAC
>CATIWQ010123174.1:0-15110 GCA_949673415.1 Euphorbia schlechtendalii | reverse complement strand
GTTTAGCTATCACTGAATATGTTCTGATTGAAGTAGCATTTGTGAATGATTTTTCAATTCTCTGGTCTTGAGTATATGGTTTAGTTGAAAAAGCAAGACCTTATTGCAAACCAAGGATACAGCCCTTGGACTATGTAATTGCATCTTATGTTTTTCAGAGTAAAGTTCTTTCTCATTTTAAAAACTGTTTTATTGATTTATTTTTGTTTGATTTTTTGCTATTATTTAATTGGTATAGATGCTTTGCGAAGACTAGTTGTCCATTGGCACAATGCATATTAATGTAACTACTCATTCTTTTGTTCATTGAAAAGTAAAATACGAGAAATAATTATCTTTTTTATATGACAGAATAACAATAGTTTCATTAGACTCTTCTTTTTCTTTTATTGTTTTTATTTTTTGTCCAATCTACTTATATGCCATTGTATTGAATTTAATGAATTTTAAGGGCATTAGGTTGTAGAATTTCTTCTCCCTCTTGTATCATTTTTTACTACATGACCACACTGAATTAGTTTGTTTTTATTTCACCTGTCATGTTTGGAACAGAACCCACTGCCATACTTTGCTCGCTATCCTCATGCAGATGTTTTAACTTCAAGCGATCAAGTTGTGCCCACTGTTGTTGATGACAGGTTGGACATCTGGCAAGAAGGTGAAGATTATATCGAAACTATTATACATTTTCTTGCTTCAATGGGGCATACTATTGCTTTCTCAATACTATAAGTGAATATAATTTTTTGTTTTCTGTTTTCCCATGATCGGCATATCATTCTTTGTCTTTTGCAATATTAACTCTAAAAAAATGTTATTTTACGCTTTTGAGACCTGGTTGGTCCTCACAAGGGGCATTTTCTTTGTCACAATGTCACTGTTCAATAGCTGATTCCAAATACATTGTATTTCACCTGAAACATTAATCACCATATGGATACCTTAGGTTATTTTACATTTAATTGGAATTTAGGTGGCATAATACCTGTTTCTTGGTGATTATAATTACTGGTTTCCAGAGTGCACATATCTCTAGTATCATCCTTGTGATAATGGTAGAGTGCCTGGTCAGCAAGGTAGTAATTGTTGAACTTAGAGTAGCAAAATGTCATTGAAAAAATGTATAACTAGTTTCACCTCAAATCTTTTGCTGCTGATTATACTTCACAGCTCTTCTGTATAGTAGCTTTGGCACATGATTTTTTTTTTTTGTTAGAGAACGGCTTAGAGGAGTGAAGGGTAAAGGAATATAAGGGATACATGGTTCTTCCTTGCTAAAGTCAGTTCTTTTAGGGGTTTGATGGGACTATTAAATGAGTAGTCTATATTTGAGAAACAAAGAAGATAAAGTGGCTTTTTAAGTGTAGTATTTTTTGTTTGGGTTTCTTTAGCTTGTACATTAGAGAAAGTAGAGGGGGGTTGGTTTTTTCATCTGTCCACAGCTGTGCTTGTGCACAGATAGTTCTAGTTTCTTTTTATTAATTGTGCAAACTGTGTATTACCATTCTGAATTCTGCAGAGGATTTTTATTAATGTGTTTTTTTCTCTCATATTTCTATTTAAGTGGTTTTCTTACTCTGCTGAAAATTTTCAATTGCTATAGTATTTACTGATGAATGGTTGATGCAAGTTGTACCCTTTCAGGCAATGTTTTTAATCTAACGCATCAAATCCAATTTGCATAAATTACCGTTCTTTGAGAGTATTCATAACATTCAGAAATTTGCTAACTGATAATCTATCTATATGTTGATTTGAAATTTGTCTCATAATGATTCTTACTCTTTGGCAGTTGGTGCTGCTTATAACATAGGAATCTTTCACTGGCGGCCAACAGACTCTGCAAAAAAGTTGGCAAAAGAGTGGAAAGAGATGCTCTTAGCTGATGACAAGATCTGGGATCAGAATGGATTCAATGATATTGTACGCAAGAAGATAGGACCCTCTGTTGAAGATGAAAGTGGACTAGTGTATGCCTATGATGGAAATCTCAAGCTGGGAATATTACCAGCAAGTATATTTTGCAGTGGACATACTTTCTTTGTCCAGGTAGAAACTGTATATTTTAGCTGTAATTGTGTGGATATATATGTATGCGCATATTCTCCTTCCATCATTTTTATGTTGATTGAAATGTATTGTGTGCCAAGTAGCTTCAGCACAAAAACTGTATAACAAGCTTGTCCTGTGATTTCATGACATTTTGTAGGCAATGTATCAACAACTAAGATTAGAACCTTATGCAGTGCATACCACATTCCAGTATGCTGGAACAGATGGGAAGCGCCATCGATTAAGGGAAGCCATGGTCTTTTATGATCCACCTGAATACTATGATGCTCCAGGTAATTACATACCCTTTTAATGCTAATTTCTGCATTTTCAAAAGAGAATTTCTACACCATGTTGAGCATTCATGTTTCTTGGTTCTCATTGCTGCCAAATAATGCTTCATTCATGTAGTAGTTAAACTTAGTTTCTGAAATTTCCATATTTTGTCTTTGACACTAAGCTTGAGCTTTGTCATATTGGTGGGTGTAAGCTCTTCTTTTTGCTGATGTTTGATTGTTATCCTGCCAGATGTTTTACCTTTGTAGTTGTGTTGTATGCAATTATTATCATATAACTATCTTCAACTTCAGTGGAGCCTTGAAGTCCTGGAAATAGTCAACTTTAACCCAGTTGTCTGTAGTACTTTTTGTTTACTTGTCACTTAAGTTCTTAACAATATAACATTTTAATCACTGGATGCTTGCATCATGAATTGCTGCTGTTTTATTTATACTGTCTCTTTCAGGAAAATGTGCTGTTTAATCATTTCATATAAATCTTTCAGGAGGCTTTTTGTCATTTAAGCCATCTCTTCCAAAGAGTTTGTTGCTGGATGGGGAGCACAATCTTGAATCACATTTTTCTCTTGTTAATTACCAAGTATGAATGCTCAACTTTATATTACTAGAAACTGTCACTTGATTCTTTTTGGTATCTCATGGTTTGTTTGTTACGAGTTTTTCAGATTAAACAAATAAGAACAGCACTTGCCATTGCTTCCTTGTTAAACCGTACACTGGTGAGAGTAATTCTAAACAAGCATATGCTTAGTGTCTTATTGTGTCATGGTTCTTAGTGGTACTGAGAATCCTTATACTGCAACAATTTTGTGATTCTTTGTATAATTGGCAGCATAGTCGGAAAGGATTGCTATGAATATATTTGTTTAATGCATCCTGCTTGTAATATTGCAATATGTAGTGATTGCAACAATATCATTTGTCAAATCTTAGTTTTGGAAATTTGGAATAACTGAACTTTTGCTGGCAAATGCTTAATAGTGTCTGCTTTGATCTCTTGTACATTTCAGGTTATGCCTCCACTATGGTGCAGGCTGGATAGGTTATGGTTTCCCCATCCAGGAGTTTTGGTGGGAACCATGACAAGACAACCTTTTATCTGCCCCTTGGACCATGTCTTTGAGGTAACTTTTGTTGTACTTAATTTAGTAATGTACTCTTTCCTTTGTTTTTCTCTTTAAATGATCATCAGCTATTTCCTTGTTCTGATAAGGACATATATAGGTTTACTTTATTCCAATTTTGGGCTCATTTGCTCCTTTATGGTGTTGCTGAGATATTTTATTCCACTGCTTCAAGAAGTCATCTCTACTTTTGTTTTGGGTTCAGTTTTGACTTTTGATGGAGAAACGGATTTAGCATTAGCTACCTTCTGGATTCCTGCTGAATTTTGCAACTTCAGTATTTGTGATGCACATTCTGTGTATTATAATTTATATCAATGAGTCTATCTTGCCATTAAAGCATTTGGAATACTGGAAAAGAAAATGTAGAGTCTAATAAAAAACGACCATCTGGTATACTGATCTTAGGATCGAGTTGTTGAAAAACAAAGATATTATACGAGTGAATCAAGAATCCTTGAATCAATTTAGCCTTGAATTTCAAATAAAAAAGGGTGTACCTTTTACTGCGCCCCCTATTTTTTTAAAAAATCTGAAAAACGGACGCATATAGTTAACTGTTCTCTCAGTTTTCTTTATATTTACAATTCTACCCAATCAGAAAATATTATTTGAAATTCTTGCTTGTGTAAATTATTTTACCTTTTGCTTTAAAATTTGAAGTTCAGAAAAAAGACAAAATGGGAATTCACTGCATATCTGTCTGGGTTTGTTATTTGCACTACTATCTGAAACTAAGGAACTCACATTGCTCTGCAGGTGAATGTCATGTTGAAACAGCTCCCAGAAGAAGACTTTGGCCCGGGGATCAATATCAGAGAGTACTCATTCTTAGACAACCCTTTATTGCCCAAAGAAGTAAATGAAAACATAACTTATTTTTCTGAGATTTTGGTGGCGCGTGGTAAAACTGAAATTAAACAGCAAACAATAGTTACAGTGCAGCTCAAAAATGTTGATGCTTAATTGATATGGCAAGATTGTAGAATAACATGGTAAACTCCCAGCTGACTGATTTGTGCAATCAACATGGTAAAAAGTGTTAACAAAATATCAGGATCATAGTAAAATATTGTGCATTCAACATGATAAAAAGTGTTAACAAAAAATTAGGATCATGGTGAAATATAAAAGGTGTGATAATGGCTATAATGATGTTAATATTGGTAATAGTTGTGCGGATATTGATCAGGGGATGGTCTTAACTCTTAACCATTGTGCTGAACTATTTAAGAGGCTATGGCAGACGACAAAAAAAGTGGTGATTGGAAATAGTAATGAATTTTCTGTTTATACTATGTTCAGTTATGTGAAAATATCGATGCTAGAAACAAAATGTATCAAAAGAGTTAATCTTTGAAAACAAATTATATTAGAGGTAATTGAAGAAGCAAGCGCTCATAAATTCTCATTCCACATATTTTGCTCTGAGCTGCAAAGCTAAAAATTAAATGTTGCTTTGGACGTCTCCAGGTGAAGGAGTCATGGCTTGATGTTGAGCTTTGTCAGGAAGGAACTCAAGACTGTGTTGCCTCAAACAAAACAAGTTCTTTAGGAATACTTAGATTTCCTAAACGCAGCAGTGAAGAAACGGTATTTGAATTTCTTATAAGAACTTGTTTTACTGGATTTAGTTCCTTTGTATTTTTGCTAAATGCTTTCTCATGCCACATTTCCTTGATCTAATAGCTTACTATTGATTGTTTTGTACTTGCATTGCTATAAACATGAGGCTAAAATATTTAAATAATGACGTCAATAGAGCTTTTTCAAGTGCTTTGATATAGAGAATTAGAGCATGAAGTCTATAAGGTGATGCTGGAATGTTTCTGCATTTGATATGCAGCTGCTTTGAATCTTTCTATTCAGTGGGATTCATTTGTGAGTAAAGTTTTAATGACAGATCTTTCCGGCATATATCACCCATAATCTTGAAAGCATGAACTGGAACTTTTAACAAGGACTGATGGAGTTAAGGCCTTTTAAGATGACATTTTGTAGGATAATTCTTTCTTTCCCATTGCGCCCTAAGATTTGTGCTTGTAAATTTGGTTTTCTGCTGTTTTCTTGGTTGTTTGTTGATCGGGATTGTAATTGACGCAGCAGCACTTCTTGTCATTCTGCCTTAGCCTGACGAATTACGTGCAATATAAATGACAATTCTGCTTTCTTATCATGTTTGTTTACATATATAATATGCAGTTCAAAACCATATTCTCATCTTTCAAGGATGTCAAAATTATTCAGTTCTCTTCAATGCAAGATGCATTCCTCAGTTTTGCTAACAAGGCAAGTCTTCTTTTTACTTATCACGAAATTTGGTTGGTTTTTTAGGAGCAATTGTAGGCGCTAGGGTTTGAACCCTGGTCACCCACTTTTTTGGTTGTCATAAGTTACATTGAAAATATTGTCAGGAGAGGGAAGAAAAATTCAGAAACCGTGTAAAGCGGTATGTGGGTATATGGTGCTGTGCTGAAAACCATACAATTGGACATATATATTATGACATGTACTGGGATGACAAACCTGACTGGAAACCATTGCCACCTCAGTCTCCAGAGGAAGACCACCCTCATCTGTAAGGCCTATTCTCTATACTATGATTTTGTTTTCCCAAACACGAGAATGCCTCTGTTAGTTCAGAAGAGACAAACCAATTACAAGATTAAGCAGCGAGTTGTTTCAGTTCCTACATTTACGTAAAGACATCTGAATTTCATATTTTTGGGATGGGGAGAAAAGTAGAGTGGCAGATTGGGGAATGGTTGTAAACATTGTAACATTAGAAATTCATTTTGTCATTTTTTTTGTTCAGGATGAGAAACAATAATATGAGATTTGTAATTATTACAATATGAAAAAGTTCTCTTGTGAAATTGAGAGGAGAGGCTGGCGTTGAACCATTATTCTGAGCTTTTGATTCTAATCCGTTCGAACGAATTGATGAAAAATATCTACATCATTTGCTTTTAAGCTGCATTATATATTCAACTGGAGTTCAAAATGAATACGTCAATACGATAATTCTTTCTAGACAAAAGAAGAAAAAAAAGAGTCCAAAATGAAAAAAGAGATAGTCGAATTTTAGAGTTTATTTGAGAATTTTGTTTAATATGAATTTGTCTATTCCCCAGAAATAGTCAAGCCTTCAGATTAGCGTATAAAATGCCATAACAAATTAAATACTATATTTTCAGGAAAAGTCTTCGTGTTGACATAATTAGGCTGTATCCATTGCGAGCAATGCACATCATTGTGATTAAAATAATAATCATATAAAAATGTCAATATGAACAGCCGAAGATAAGACATAAGTTGTCTTGTGGTTATAGTAATAAAATGTAGGATGACTTATTCAAACAAACTTCAATCCCCAACTGTATGATTAGTATTATATCGAGTTGGGCTGAGACTTGATTATTACTTCCATTTCTTTCCATGCTTTCCTCCAAACTTTCCATGCTTTCCTCCAAACTTACCATGCTTACCATGCTTGAACTTGCCTCCATGGTGCTTGAACTTGCCACCGTGTGAACCATATCCACCAAATCCATGGGAAGCACCACCATACGGCATATGGCCACCATGGCTGCCGCCATGAGTTAGGTGGTGGGCACCATAAGCAGCGGCAGCAGCTGCTGCACCTCCAGCAAGCATTGCTCCCATGTTCCCATGTCCTTAACAAAATACAGAAACCGCGTAAAAACCAACACTAAAAGCATTTTGGTGTAGATTGATAACATCACAAGTCACAGGTATGGAAGAAAGCAGCATCCCACTAGTACAACGTTCAATACCATTAAAATCCACATATTGGTCAATAAGAGGCCAAATTTCTGAGCTCAGATGTCACAGTTTTCAAGTTGTCTGCTTTCTTTCATTGTAAAAATTTGAAATCCAAAATAACTCATCCCACACAAGTCCCTTTTGGTCACTCATTGGCAATAATGCCAAGTTTATGATTTTAATGACACAAAACAAGACTATAAATCTCTTTTGGGCACAAACATCTACTCCATCATCCTAGATGTTATCCGTAAGGTTGATGACAACATGCACATTTGACCTTAAGTTCCAAACACGGGGTAAACAAACTTCTAAATAACACCGGTAATAAATCTGTTACAATACGGAAAGTCTTAGGTACATGTGAATGTCTTAGGTATTATACAGTAAATTTGTTCCTCGATAAGGAATAAAACATTCTCCTATAATCTTGCCTAGAATTCTCCTATCTGTGACAGCTGTGTTTCATGTACAATATTGTGGCTATATACAATCTATTACAAATAACTAAACAGCCGTAGCAGACAGGCAAAGCAACAATTGTCAAGAGTTAGGAAAATGTACCTGATTGGTGTGGAGCAGAATGGCCACCAGGATAACCTGCTGGAGGGTATCCCTGTGGTGGATATCCACCAGCCTGTGGCGGATATCCACCAGGACCAGGATAACCAGCCGGAGGGTATCCCTGTGGTGGATATCCACCAGCCTGTGGCGGGTATCCACCTGGTGGATATTGACCCGGTGGGTATCCATGGCCTCCATGAGCTAACCCATGTGCAAGGTTGCTAAACAGACCCTTGTCTTGCTCGTCGTGCTTGTCCTTTCCTCCTCCCATTTTTTTTACTTCAAATACGATGAGTTTCTGCAGCATTTATTCATAATAAATTCTATTAGCATGAATCGAACCACAACCTACAGTAAACCTGAAAGCTAAACAATCGTATCTAACAAAATTTTCCACAGAATGTCACTACAACTCTACAAGGTTCCTAATTTGAGATCGAAGGAAGATCAACCTTGAATTCAAAAACTTGATGCAGAAAGAAATTAACGAAAATTTGAAATTAAGATCGAGCATGCAAAATACATTGATCTGAAATTTAGGGGAAAAAAGTAAATCATGGAATTGTAATCGAAAAATTGTTCATAGAGAAGCTAATAAAGGCCAAATTAAAATGAAAATAAACAGAGGATCGGAAGGAATTGAACAATTGAATGCAAGTTAATGAGAACCAGAAGCAAGAGAAAGAAAGAAACCTGTGATGGCCGAAGAGATTGGTGTGAGAAAGAAGAAGAGCTTTGTGTAATACACAAAACAGGATAGAATAAGATGCAGAGCAGGTTTAATTCTTAAAATAGAAAATATCCACGCGTTTACTGGACGCGAATTCAACGCGTCTAAGCATCAGAGAAGATGGCAATTAAGCCCTCCCTTGACATATATGATATATCACCTTTTCGTGGAAAAGGCTGGTCGGGTTTGTGCCAGGCTTGACAACGTTAACCCAAGCCCGGTCTATGTTCGTATTCTAAAATTTCGAGCTCGGGCCGAGCTTGGATCGGGTTAATAAGGTTCTTCGCAAACCCGGTCCAAGTCCATTTGTATTTTTTTGTTATAAATTTTTTATTAAATTAATAGAAAAAATATAAAATAAGTCAAAATATGTTTACATTTTAAATATAATTGCATTGTTTACTTAAAATCTTTAATATTTGGTAACATTTACTGTAATTAAGTATAAAAATTTAATAAAATAAAATATAAAATCTTAAAATAATTATAAATTTAATGTATAAATATATAATAAATAAATAAAATTATTCGTCGGGCCGGGTTTGGGTATTGACGGATTCGAGCTCGGGCCGGGCTTTTTTAAAAAATGAGTGTCCAAGCCCGGTCCATTGAAGCTGACCGCCGGGCCCGCGAACAGGTCTAATTACCTGCTAACATATTATTTATCCAAATTAATAAATCATTTATTACATTATTATTATTATGATTAATTTATTTTATTATAAATTTTTTCATTACTTTAAAATATTAAATTTGGTATTGATATTCTAAAATGATAAACAAAAAGAAAAATAGGTTGTTGAGTATTTTCACGGAGATGATAATTGTTTTACTTTGTTGTTTTCCTAAATTTGTCCCAAAAATTTTAGTATCATTCTAAACTTTCAGATGTTTCAATTAATCTCCAAAACTTTGCAATAAGTACATCAGATTACTTTTTCAATATCATGTATCAGCATTTGTTTGGAGAGAAAAATCTAAATATATGCATATTTGAAAAGTCAAACCTATCAGAAACTAACATGTGACAATGATGAGGCAAACTGGTGCATTTTAATTTTTTTAAATAAGTTTATGGGGTATCTGAAATTTTTGAAAGTTTAATATGTTTATGGGGTATCTGAAATTTTTGAAAGTTTAATATGTCGTAAGACTTTTCGGGACAAGCTCAAAGGTAAATGTTGATTAAGCCTTTTTCTTTCTACTAATCTCCATAAAAAAAAATGCACCCATTATTAACCTCTTAAGGCAAGTCCAATATGTAATTTATAAATAAAAATTCTAAAATTTTTGAAGTATGGCTTAAGGCAAGTCCAATGTAATTTATAAATAAAAAATCTAAATTTTTTTAAGTATGGTTGATGTCCAAATCCTTACTCCAAATATGGAATATGGTATGTGTTACTCTAAATTTGAAGTAACATATACCCTGCTCCATATTCGGAATCGTTTTATTAATATTATTTAAATTTTAATTATTAAATAATTAATCAAGATATAGTTTTATTAAAATTTTGTATGTCTGTCTTATAATTATTAATATTTGAATATAACTATGTTAATTAATTTCATTTTTAACCAATTATTTTTAAATTTAATTGATATATTTAAATAAAAATTGATTTAAAAATTCTAAAAGTAAATGTAAATATTTCATAATAAAACATTACAAAGTAAAAAGATACACACTATGGAAATAAAATTAAACTACAACCAAATAATACATCAAAATAATTATATATATATATATATATATATATATATATATATATATATATATATATATATATATATATATATATAGGTAATTTCAACTTAATAAATTGATTTCCACCAATAAAATTGAAATATAAAAAAAATTATATTTTATAATTTTATTATGAATATTTGTAACAATTTTGATGAAATTAATTATTATTAGTGAAATTTATTAATTTTTTATTTATAACAAATTGCATAAAATGTGCATCTTGATTAAATATTAATTATTTCATATTATTTTGAATTTATATTTATGAAAATATAATAAATTTGGATATTTTATTAAAATAATAATATAATGAAAATATCATTATAAAAATAATAATAAAATATTCTTTAATGAAAAGAATCTTTCTTGGGAGTAAAAAATAAATAGAGTAAAAAATGTAAAAAAAAAGTTTAGAATAAAGAATATATAGAGTATTGGATTGGACATGGTCTTAGTTTGATAGTATGGAAATTTGCAATATTGACAATGAGTTACTAAATATATAAAATAAATATTCCCTCCGTCTATTAAAAATTGCTGTTTTAACTAATTCACAGTTTTTAAGATAACAATTAACCAAATGAGATGATTTACTAACTTATCCTTTCATAAATGTCATACTTTATTTTCAAGACTTCATTAATATGTTTAAATATTGATCCCTATAGTGTTCTCATCTTGTTATTGGAGATGAAAATATGGTTATCATGAAAGTTGAACAAATTAATAGGAATAAGAATGAAAAACTTAGAGAAAAAACACATTGGAAATACAAAATGACAATAAAAAAGAGACATCAAAATCCTTCTAAAATGACAATATACGGAGGGAGTATATTTTAAGAAGTTAGATATGTTAGATCGTGGATTTTCAAAAAGTAAATAATAACCATTAAAAATTAATATAATATTAAATTTGATGAGTCGTCAAGATATTTCATATTTTATTTGTAGAAAATCAAATATACAGTATTTAAAATCTAAGATGATATGTATTAATATTAAATTTCATAACAAGAATATTTAATGAAGAGTTTTTAGTTGAATGTATATTTGTATATGTGACAAGCATGACCGTTTCTGAGGGAGGGCGAGTATGGGTGATCACCTAGGGCCCGGGATCCAAAAATAAAAAAATTAGCTTTATTCATTGAGTTAAATTAACTAAATTTCTCTCAAAAATATAATTAATTGTTGGATATTCAATTTTTAAAATTTAAAATGTCAATCTTTTATTATGATTTTTAAAATCGAAATCAATTTTAACACTAATTGCGGGGGCTTTAAATTTTTTGTTTTCGCCCATCGGCCCTTAAAATATACTAGGATCGGGACTGGTGACAAGAGAAATATTAGATTAAACTATCAATTTGAGATGCTCTTACGTAAAGAAAATGCGTGGAATGCTAAAATTTTGAGCGTGCAAATTAATGCATGAAGGTTCCTGATTGAACAGACTGAACAATATGACGTGATTATTGACCAATATAGCCTATAGGATGAGAAATGCTCGTTGTATGTCAAAATAAGGCCTAATGAAAGAGATATAAGCCTACATAATTATGTATCATTCGGTATAGTCATTGCAACGCTAATAGGTGCAATAAATAGCGTTTCTAATAGTGTGTTGATCACATACCCTCATGGTAAAATGAAAATATGACGATCCTATGTAAATGTGACATGTCAAGTGTAAATGACACACGTTATAAATAATCGGATTGTCCACAATGAGATTAATTAGGTCAAAAGATTCAATGAACTTATAAGAAAAATGAGTAACCTGATATTATATGAAATTATAATGAGTTACCAAGAGATATTTTCTTATAACGGATAAAATCAACATTCTTGCACATTTCTAAATACGTTTTCAGAAATGATCATGTGATGGATTTCAGAGTTCCATGTACGAACTCAATTTTTTCTCTTGGATTTACAAGTACAAAAGTTTGTTTTCTATCTTTAATCTTTGCGTTCCCTACAGAAAATAAAATATGGTTACTCTACAATAAACTGTGAGATAATATTAATTCGACATACAAATCAATTTTTTGATCTCGACTTGAACAAATTTAGTAGTTGAATACATTTCTATTTTGTCCTTAAAAGAAATACCCTATTAGGAAAAAAAATGTATATTTCAAAGCAATTACGTAATGGGACGTACTAAATCTAGACATTCACGGGTTAGGGTACCCTCCCAATTTGACCCGATTGCTACCATAAGTTAGGTTTTTACAATGTCTGGTCTAAGCCCGAACCTTTTGAAGGTCTATATTTAATGGAACGTACTTGAGTTTACGTATATACTCGAATCTGCAAGTATCAAAATGGGCTTGAGTTTGTATTATTAATTAAAAGACCGTTAGCACCTCCGAACCCAGCTTGGTTTCCTGATGAACTAGTCTAGACGTGCCTGATGTATCCAATTCGTATTAAATATATATGATATTTCTAGGATTAACTCAATTGATATTACCTACCAAATACCAATTGATGTTACCCATCAATCACAAGTGGAGATTCTAATGCTACTAATCCAGGTAGTGATCATATATCAACTGTGTGACTTGCCAATATAGCACACATGCCTAATTTATAGGTTATAATTTTGTTTGAAAAGTAAACTAAAAGTATTAATTCTTTGAAATTTTCTTTTAACCTAAGTTCCTTTCGTGAATATCATAGTTTTCATTTAAAAATCTGAAAACCTGAAAAGGAATTTATTCCATTACTTTTAAAACATATTTTATTCGTTAATTTTGATTTGTTGAATTCATGTGATTGCCTTTTCTAGTAATCCTAGTTAATAAGAATATAATACTATAATTTATATTCAATTTTCATGTAATTTATCAATTTAGTTAAATGGTCCTATTATATTAGTACAATTAGGAGTTACGGTTATACTTAAGAGTTATGTTTTAAGTTCAGTTAGACGCTACTTATATTAGAAGACATTTATTATTTTTATATTTTGAAAGATTTATATCATGATATTCGATTGGAATGGTTGATTGTAGGATGTGAGAACTCAAATGGACATTGTGTCATTGATGATTTATATCATGTTACCCAAATGGACATTCTGTCATTTAATTTGTTACCTTTTTTTGTTTATTTAATACCTTATATGATATTTTGTTAAAACAGTTTTAACACACAAAATCGAAAAAATTAAGTAATTGCATACCACAAGGACCAAATAAGTAATAAATAGCTTAAAGATTAAAAAAAATAACTATTTACATAGTAGAAAGATCAAATGGGTAACATGTAGATATCAAACAGATAAATTAGCTATATTACCTAACCTAAAAAATTCTGTTTGCCTTGTATAATTGTTTTGCTGACATGACATGCATCGAACGATTTCATAGCAATGTATTTTGACCATCAACAGTAACTAAAATACTAATTGTATTAGAGAAAAGCCAACCATGTAGCAACAAAATCACCATTCAATTTCATTATATCGTCTACTATTACATTATATTTCATTTCAATACATTCTATAACTACAAAAATGTAAGATTTGACACTAAATTAAATTACAGCAAAACATATTTTGCAGCATAAAGTCAATATAACCAAAATTTTCCGCCATATGCATATCATTGACAACAAAATTTATAGTAGATTTTGTTGCAATTACACACCGTTACAACTTTAGAGCTCCAGCATACTACTTTTTGCATTGCTGCATAAAACCATGGTCACATATTTTATAAAATTTGGCTGTAATATTTTTATGTTGTCAAGCCTCATATTCTTGTAGAAAAAACGTATACTCATTATTATTATTATTATTATTATTATTATTATCATTATTATTATTATTATCATCATCATCATCATCATCATCATCATCATCATCATCATCATCATCATCATCAAATCAGATTACCTGATATACTTTATATTAAAGAGCACCCGGTGGATCGTTATGACCCACACCTGGGCTATGGCCTTGACTTGTTGGCATGTAAGCTTCTGTCTGTGTTAGCTTATACCGGTTTATGGTGTAAAAACGGGTTGATGATGGCGATTTAAACTTGTTAAAACACCTTTTGGCACAGCTGGAGGATGTATGCTTAGTGGCCGGGATGCTTCTGAAGAACTAAAGTGTAAGAGTAGAAGAGAAAGAGCAAAGAAGGATAACAAGAAAGTGGTCTTAGCAGCCATTTTTTTGGGAAAGTGATTGAGTTAAGCTAATCAATCAATGATTTGTGGCAAAACCAAGCGATTATGAATGGTATTTAAGGGTATTAACTGGACCCACTTGACCAGGCTTTAGTATTAACAATGAGTTGCAATAGGATTCCTGTTTTTATTGCACACGATGGAGTTTAGAGGGTATCTAAATTGGTTCAATAATGATATTAGTCAAATGAAAAGAAAGAGAATAATTTCCAAAATCAGCAAGTTTAAGAAAATGATTTGTTTTACCAATTCAGAGATTTTGCTGTTAACCATTGGTTGGAATTTAATATAAGACATAAAAGTATGGAGATTGACAAGACGTCACCCATAAACGCTTTGCTTTATTTAAGATTTCACTCTTGCAATAATGACAAACTTAGGTTTAATTTAATATTTTAAAATTATAAATTTACAATGAAATAATCTTTTACATTCAAGTACTTCAAAAGAACAAAACTTTTAACATACACACCAAAGATGTCGTCAGAATGAGTTTACGACGACAGCTGCCTACCTAAACGTCAGAAAATACCATGAATATAAAATATTCCGGCGAGTTTTACCGCCCCTAATAATATGCAAAAATTGAAGGTCGAAGGT
>CATIWQ010123167.1:0-33721 GCA_949673415.1 Euphorbia schlechtendalii | reverse complement strand
AGTCCCATGCCGCTTTCTAAACCTCTATGAGGGCTTTGAGAGAAAATTATTCAAAGTGTGCTTTTTATGTCCTTTATACTTTAAACTATGCTTAAGAGAAGGTAATATTCGAGTATGCATATAACACTTATATGAAGATGTGATTCGGTTGACTCTCCATTAAGAACAAAGGTATACAACTAAACTATATAAATTTCACATTACTAATTTGTGGGAAATTTTGGCCTTTTACTTGAATCTTATGCAACATGGGAATCTGGTACTCACTGCAATAGTTTTTTGCCGAATGAGGTACGAACTTGATTACCAATTTATACACTTCTGTTGAAGTTACCTTGAGGTCAAGGCAAAAGATAAGTGAGGGGGTATGATAAGTGTATAGTTACACTTATTATTAATATAATTTTACATGCAAAACACTATAGTTTAAGTCATTTTTATACTTTATATAAAAGATTTCATGTGGTATGTAGTTTTTTTTGGTGCAAATGCAGATACTAGGTAAATCTTGGGAGTAAAATGATCTAAAGTGGAATTCTATGTGAAAAGAGTGAAAATGGTGCTAAAAGATGCGTGGAACTTAAAGATTTGGCTTAGGATCGAAGCTGTCGAAGATCGGTGAAGTTACAAGAAGAATTTTGAAGAAAAACACAATTCACGGTCGTGACAACAATTCGCGGTCGCGACTTGATACACTTCAGAAATAGAAAATTGGCAAACAAAGATTCACGATCGTGACTTGTATATCATGGTCACGACTCGAATGGTTTTTTGGTCAAATCTTTTTAACTACCAATTGCCAGATAAGAATGATAAACCGCCATCAACTACCAACGAAAAGACACTTATCAGAAGTCAACCAATCATGAATAGATGCCTATTAATTGTGGATAAGATTAAAGCTTCTCAACCAGTCATAATGAAGTGATGCAATCTTTCGCCAATGGACACAACGCTTTGTTTGGATAGACGCAACCCTTTGAACTCTATAAATAGGGCTCCAAACCTTACAAATTTGGTGCACGATGTGGCATTAGAATTAGAAAAGTGACAGATATAGTGTGTGAGTAGATAGAGAGTGAAATTATTTAGTTTTTGCTATGTTCATAAGTGTTAGTGAGAAAATGTTTAAATGATTCGAATCCTTGTTTCGATCACAAGATTTCTCTACATATTCGAGCGATTGTTGTATAAGTGTACTTGCAAATCACTTATGAATAAAAGTTTTTATTCTTCAACTTTCATTTGTTCGATATTCACAAAGAATAGCATCCTAACGGAGGTTCTGTACGGGCCGAGATCGAATTCAAAGCAGACATAGGAATAGCGGGAATTGATGACTCCCATTAAAGAGTGGATATGGCTTGATCAACTTTAGCTTTCACTTGCATACGTTACAACTTTGCTTTGCTTTCTACTTATACTTTCTATTTCGAAGTTTATGATATGTCTATGTGTCATAATGTGTATTTCGTGTTGAGTCTTTTATATTAATCAAGTTATATGCCTTTGAGTTAACTTTAAGAGTAGTTTCAGGGTTAATGAGATTGTTTATAATCATTGGATTTGTGATTTTAACTCTGTTTAGTGAGCCAACATTTTTGGAATGGTAACTTGCTAAATGTGGCTATGTGAGAGCGACCCGTACTAAGCATAGTAATATTGTGTCCAGGTTTATATAATCATCTTCAATCGTTTGCACTAGATTTAGAAAAGTCATTTCATGTATTGCTCTATGGTGAATCATTGAACATCTGAGTGTCTAGAACCAATTATGTTAAATTAGTCTAGTGAACGTAATAACTTTGTTGAACTTGCATGTTTTCTTTGCTATACTTATTTCGTACGAAAATCATATATATTTAGAATCTCTAGTCTTCCATACATATATCTATCCATTCTTCATTCTAATCCTTCCAACTAAAATCCAAAAATATTATATTTTCTTTATTCTATTTTTCTTGCTGATCTTTAGAGCTAGTCCTTCACTATTGGATCGATATCTTTTAAAACTACATCATAACTGTATTCTTGCAGTGGTCACCATTTTTCTATTTAGATAAGTGGTAATGACAACACTTGTTCGTATTTTGAACTTATATCTTATCGGTAGGAAAGTAGGAGACAAGGTTTTTGGCTTCATTATTAAATAAAAATCCTAGGAGTTATTAGAGTCGAAACCTTGTGAACAAGTTTTTAGCATCATTGCCAGGGAAGGCAATTGCATTTTAAAGATCAAATTACCGAAGAACGAGCAATTATATTTTATATATTATTTAAATTATTTGTTTTTATTTTTCTTATTTATATTTTCTTGTTATTAACATATTTTTCTTGCTTATTCATTGAGTTTTCTTTCTAGCGTGTGCATGCTAAGTACGCGTAGTTCAGGAGAAAGTTTAGCGTCTTTCAAATCAGAAATAGATTGATTTGGTAGGACAAGAAGATGAAAATATAAGAGATAAGAGAAAAATATGGCTAACAATCAAGACCATGTTGAAAACCCAAACCCAAATCCAAATCCAAACAAGGATCAACCTCAACCATGGCTCGTGGATTATGTTATTCCGACCATCAAAGGTAACAATCAAGGAATTGCTAGACCACCAATTGATGTGAATCAATTTGAAATAAACAAGCATTACTTCAATTAGCAACAATGTGCAATACTATGGTCTACCCAATGAAAATCTGAATTCTCACATTGCAAACTTTTTGGAAGTCTATGATACTTTCAGAATGCCAATGTTCCTGAAGAAGCAATTAAACTTCACTTATTCCCATTTACACTCCGTGATAAAGTGAAAGTTTGGTTAAAGTCATTACACCCAAATTCAATCACTACCTGGAACCAATTAGCCCAAGCCTTTCTGACTAATGTTTCCCTTTAGAAAAAACCGCATGACTCATTAAAAAAATCACTTCCTTTACCCAGAAAGATAGTGAATCCTTATACGAAGCTTGGGAACGTTATAAGGAACTTCAACGAGTTTGTCCTCATCATGGTTTACCTCAGAATGTTATTCTGCAAACTTTCTACAACGGAATAAATCATGCAATAAGAGGAGCAACTGATGCTATGGCTGCAGGATCTCTAATGAAGAAAACTAGTCAAGAAGCTTTTAAACTTTTGGAAGACATGGCAAGTAATAATAGTATGTGGCCAGTGGAAAGAGCATAAGTAAGTATTACTAATCCTACTCATTCACATGCTGCATCTACATCTTCTAATTTAGTTAAAAAGGTCAATGACTTAGATTATATTTCTATTATGCAAGCACAAATATCTGCTTTATCTAACAAGATAGATAATATGCATATAAGTAAAAATAACCCTTTGACATGTGAAAATTGTGGTAAAATTAGACAATTGCTTTTGAGTGTACCTTTAACCCATGTGTAGGGGAGCAATTAAGTTATGTTCAAAGTCAAAGGAATTCTTATAACAATAATGAAAATAGCTATAGAAATTCTAATTGGAAGTATGGTGATAATCAACATAAGAATTACCAGAGTACTAATAGAATAGGGCAATTAACAAGTAAAATAGACAAGTTTCTAGAAGGATTTTGTAATAAGCAATCAGAGTCGGAAGAATGTTACAAAAAGTTAGAAAATAAGATGGATCAAATGTTTAAATATCAATCATCTTCCATCCATTATTTGGAAATACAAGTTGGTCAATTAGCGAGTGCTATTCTATCTAGAGGGAAAGGCCATCTACCTAGTAATACAAAAGGAAATCCTAAAGAAAATGTGCATGCTATAGCCCTTCGTAGTGGTAAATTACTAGATAAACCAAATCCTTCGGGTGTGCTTGCTAATAATGTTGTCGGAGTACCGGATGATTATTCGAGTAAATCTGATGATAAAGCAGGAATGGATGAACAACCTAAATCCGGAAAGGTTAATCCCCCTCAACCACCATTTTCACAAAGAATGAAGAAGAAGAATGAGGATAAACAATTCATTGATTTCATCAACAAACTTAAAGGTGTGGAAATCAACCTCCCATTTATTGAAGCCATAACTCAGATTCCTAACTATGGTAAGTTTATCAAAGAACTTTTATCTCGAAAATGTAGTTTAGAAGGAATTCGAAAGTATCATTAACTGAAGATTGTAGCAAAATAATAATAGCTACAATGCCTACCAAACTAAAAGATCCAGGAAGATTCACAATTTCGTGTAAACTTGGAAACATTTCTTTTCCAAAATGTTTATGTGATCTTGGGGCTAGTATAAACCTTTTACCTTTATCGATCTTCAAAGAATTGAAACTCGATGATGAAGTTAAAAGGAAAAATATGGTCTTGCAATTGGCCGACCAGTCTATTAAACATCCTTATGGCATAATAGAAGATGTGCTAGTTAAGGAAGATAAATTTGTTTTTCCAACAGACTTTGTTGTGCCAGATTTTGCATATGATGAAAAGTGTCCTATAATTTTAGGAAGATCATTTATGCATACTGGCAAAGCATTGATAGATGTTTCGGGAGGTGAAATTAAGTTAAGGATAGGAGACGATACTGTTGAATTTAACATGGGTAAAGTTGATAAATATCCTATGGATGAAGATATTTGCATGAAACTTGACTTGATTGATGATTGCATCCAAGAAATTGTTAAGTTGGAATTCATCCATGAATATGAAGTCAAGGGGTTGAAAAACTCCATTGATCCCTAAATCTCTTATATTTTCATTATATATATATATGTGTGTGTGTGTGTGTGTGTGTGTGTGTGTGTGTGTGTGTGTGTGTGTGTGTGTGTGTGTATACAACATTTTCAAAAATAAAGGATTTTGACATATCGCGATCGCGACATGTATCGTACTCGTGATACATTTGATTTGAACTTTCTGTTTCTGAGTAAGAGAGAGTCACGATCGCAACTTACTCTCGCGATCACGACCTATGAGATCTGCACAGAAGTTATTACTGTAATAGCTATATTCTAATGTTTATATTTATCATATATCCATTGGAAAGGTAATAATTATCCTAATTTCTCTATAAATAACCTCTTTTGCTATTTTGTTTTCACAAAAACTCTTATTCTTAATCACAACCCTTTGCAAAATCAAGTTTTCTCTATTTTTCAAATCAAACACTGTTATTTCTTTGTTGATTTCAATGGCTCCTAAGAAGTCTATAGGAACTAAAGGGAAGAACAAGTTGATTAACCAACAAAATAAGTATGGATGTCCCTTTCCAATCTATAGTGATGAAGAAGTGGAAAGATACTTGAGAATCAAGAACTTCGATTTTCACGGTATGATTTTTTATGATCTTACTTTATCTATTGATGCTAGGATTCACGCGGAAGTAGAAAGATATTTTCACTGTTGTAATTGGAGAAGTTTGTGAATATGCTATTTTCTTTTATTGAGGAATGGGTCCTCGAATTCTTGGTAACTCTTGCTGAAGATGGAAACTTTATGAAGAAGAAATTCAGAAATGGAGGAAAAGAGTATAAATTCACAATTATGGATTTAATCAAATGGTTTGGTTTAGGAGAAAATTATGACGAGATTGAGAAAGATGAAGATTATGAGTTAACAAATATTTGGATAGAATTAACGGGATTAGATCGATATGATGTCAAGAATTCATCCAACAAGAACATCCAAAGTAATAGCCTTCTCTACATTCATAAATTTGTTTCTCAAAGCCTTTTATTCCGATATGAAACAACAAAGGTGTCAATGAAAGGCTTGGAAATACGAGAGTGCGCAGTTTCAACCAAGTTTTCCGATATATGTTTTAGTCATCACTAGTCTGACTACACATAAAAAGGCTAGAGTTGGAGGTGTGAATACGATTTGTGGGATAATTTTGGGAGCGAAGAATCAATTACCATACCAATATAATTCAAGGGAGAAATTTAATTTTATGGGAGGAATGTCTATGAAGAGAGCAGGACTGGTTAAAGAAGAAGGAGGAAAGTTTACGTTTTTACCATATGAAGTAAGGAAAAGAAAGCTTAGACCGATACAAGAATCTTCTACTCAGGAAAACCAAATTGACGAAGAAGATGTTGAAGAAGTTCAATTCGAGAGTGGTAATTCAAGACAAACCTCGGAAGTACAAATGATACTTGGAGAGGAAAGTTCGTGCAAGATGTCGACCAAGCATGCCTAGACTTTGCCTCAATACAGCAAGATGTTTGTCAACTAACGAAATCCAACATATCACTGAACCGCAAATTGACTACATATTTCAGAATACAAAATTTGGAAATCTCTCAAAGCCCACCAGATTCGAGTTCTGAAGAGTAAAACGGGTTCAATTTCTTTCTTTTATTTTATAATTATTTCTTTTAGTTATGTGCCTTAAATTTTGATTTTTATTAAATGTCTCACAATGAGGACATTGTGTTCTTTAAGTGTGGGGGCATTTGTAAAAATCCCATCAAATCCAAAAATATTAAATAAAATAAAAAAATTGAAGAATTTGAAAATTTTTGTTGATTTTCATGTTATTTATCCACTATCTATTCTTATACTTTACTAACATTTGTCCAAGGTTATTGTGAGTGTTAGGTATTGCAAGTTTGATGTTAGTGCAAATTTTGAGCGCATGTTGAAATTGAGCATTTTTAGCATAACATTTAGCATTTGGCAAGGATGAGTGGTGAGTAACATTCGAGAGCAACATTCCAAGTAAGTTTCAATATATATTTCAATGTAACATGAATTAGTATAAGTTATAAAGTTTTAGTTTAATGCTTCTGAAAAGTTTAAGTAGAGCAATATCTATTAGTATTCTTACTATGAGTTTTATATACAAATCTTGAATAAGTCCTATAAGTATTGAGTGTGTTTAAAGTGTTGGGAAACTATAGCCATAATACTTTGAAATTGATCAATAAAGGATGAGGGTAGTAAAAGAAAAATCAAAAGAAAGAGAGGATAACCAACAAGTTATGCAAAAGGTGAGGAATGGTAAGGAGCAGAAACTACAACCATTCATTGAGTGAAAAAAGAAAAAAAAGCATATCATGAAAATGGGTTCAAACTACAAAATATTTCAAAAACATATGCTTAAAAGAAAAAAATGAGAGAGTGGTATATAGCATAAAATGCAACAACTGAAAAAAGGGGAAAGTGGTATGGAGCATAAAATGCAACCACTGAGAGTGTTTTAGCATCCTAGGTTACCTAAAAATGCCTTGGGAGAAAATTAATCAAAGTTTGCTTTCTATGTCCTTTATACTTTATACTATGCTTAAGAGAAGGAAATATTTGAGTATGCATATAACGCTTATATGAAGATGTAATTCGGTTGACTCTCCATTAAGAACAAAGGTATGCAACTAAGTTATATAAATTGCACATTACTAATTTGTGGGAAATTTTGGACTTCTACTTGAATCTCATGTAACGTGGGAATGTGATACTCACTGCAATAATCTTTCACCAAATGAGGTACGAACTTGATTACCAATTTATACACTTCTGTTGAATTTACCTTGAGGACAAGGTAAAAGTTAAGTGTGGGGGTATGATAAGTGTATAATTAAACTTATTATCAATATAATTTTACACACTAAACACTATAGTTTAAGTCATTTTTATACTTCATGTAAAAGATTTCACGTGGTATGTAGTTATTTTTGGTGCAAATGTAGATACTAGGTAAATCTTGGGAGTAAAATGATCTAAAGTGGAATTCTATGCAAAAAGAGTGAAAAATGTGCGAAAAGATGCATGAAACTTAAAGATTTGTCTTAAGATCGAAGCTGTCGAAGATAGGTGAAGTTACAAGAAGAATTCTAAAGAAAAACACAATTCACGGTCATGACAACATTTCACAGTCATGACTTGATACACTTTAAAAGCAGAAAATTGTCAAACAAAGATTCACGGTCATGACTTGGATGGTTTTTTGGTCAAATCTTCTTTACTACCAACCGTCAGATAAGAATGATCAACCGCCATCAACTACTAATGAAAGGAAACTTATCAGAAGTTAACCAATCATGAATAGATGCCTATCCATTGTGGATAAGATTAAAGCTTCTCAACCAATCATGATGAAGTGATGCAATCTTTCGCCAATGGATACAACTCTTCGTTTGGATAGACGCAACCCTTTAAACTCTATAAATAGGGCTCCAAACCTTACAAATTTAGTGCATGGTGTGGCATTGGAATTAGAAAAGTGAGAGATATAATGTGTGCATAGATAGAGAGTGAAATTATTTAGTTTTCGCTACATTCATAAGTGTTAGTGAGAAAATGTTTAAGTGATTCGAATCCTTGTTTCGATCACTAGATTCCTCTATATATTCGAGCGATTGTTGCATAAGTGTACTTGCGAATCACTTATCAATAAAAGTTTTCGTTCTTCAACATTCATTTGTTCGATATTCACAAAGAATAGCATCCTAGCAGAGGTTCTGTATGGGCCGAGACCGAATTCAAAGCATATGCAGGAATTGCGGTAATTGACGACTCCCATTAAAGAGTGGATATGGTTTGATCAACTTTAGCTTTCACTTGCATACCTTACAACTTTGCTTTGCTTTTTACTTATACTTTCGATTTCGAAGTTTATGATATATCTATGTGTCATAATGCATATTTCATGTTGAGTTATATTAATCAAGTTATATGCCTTTGAGTTAACTTTAAGAGTAGTTTCCAGGTTAACGAGATTGTGTATAATCACTGGATCTATGATTTTAACGTTGTTTAGTGAGCCAACATTTTTGGAATGGTAACTTCCTAAATGTGGCTATGTGAGAGTGACCCGTACTAAGCATAGTAATATTGTTGTCCAGGTTTATATAATCATCTTAATTCGTTTGCACTAGATTTAGAACAGTCATTTCATGTGTTGCACTGCGGTGAATCATTGAACATTTGAGTTTCTAGAACCAATTATGTTAAATTAGTCTAGTAAACGTAATAACTTTGTTGAACTTGCATGTCTTCTTTGCTATACTTATTTCGTAGGAAAACTCTATATATTTAGAATCTCTAGTCTTCCATACATATATCTATCCATTCTTCATTCTAATCCTCCCAACTAAAATCCAAAAATATTTTCTTTTCTTTATTCCATTTTTTTTGTTAATCTTAGAGCTAGTCCTTCCCTGTGGGATCGATATCTTTTAAAACTACATCAAAACTGTATACTTGCCGTGGTCACCATTTTTCTATTTAGATAAGCGATACTGACAACACCTGTTCATAGTTTGAACTTATATCTTATCTGTAGGAAAGTGGGAGACAAGGTTTTTGGCTTCATTATTAAATAAAAAATCCTAGGAGTTATTAAAATTGAAATCTTGCGAAAAATTAGCATCATCAGAAGGTGATTGAGATGGACAGGAGAGCTTTTTCAGATGATGAGGATGTGGAGGCAGACCTCGACAGAGGTGGCAGAGATGATGGTCTAGATGGCGGTCAAGGCCACGAAGGCGGTGCAAGTAATAGAGGCCACTGTGTTGATGGTGTCGGTAGTGGGGGCTACGGTGGTGGTGGCGCTGGTAGCGATGGTCGCGGAGATGACAACGCGGGCTCCTCTAGGGTATGAATAACCTCTGAACTTTATTTCTTTAAGTTTTGATTACGCTTGTTATGTACTTTTCTAAAAATAGGCTGGAACGGGCAAGCGGGCCCGAGTGAACCGGGCTGATTCGCAGGACCGGACGTACCACATTTCCAGGTTCATGGAGGGTCACTTCACCACCCCCCTACAGATAGCCTTCTTGTTGATGGCGAGGGTGGGGGAGCGGCAAACTCATATGCTACCCCCGAGCTTGTACAACCTATCCTTCACTCCTCAAGACACCACTCATGTAAGGCATTCTTTCCATTTATCCATTTAAAGTTTGCTTTAAACATTCACGGCTCCTAACTTGACATTCACGATGCATTGATGCGGAGACGCTTACGCACCACTACTTGTCTTCTCATGAACTTATCATTGCATAAAACGGGGTGGCTGAGGTAATCATACTTAATTTCTATAAATAAAATGTTATGATATTGATGTATGCATGTTGGGTTTGAGAGATGATGTGTATGCTTATTTGTCATATGTTAACATTTCTCATGGATGTTTGTGTTATGATGCATGTTT
Source organism: Euphorbia schlechtendalii (assembly GCA_949673415.1). NCBI lineage: Eukaryota > Viridiplantae > Streptophyta > Magnoliopsida > Malpighiales > Euphorbiaceae > Euphorbia > Euphorbia schlechtendalii. The sequence goes on along the minus strand of CATIWQ010123167.1, from coordinate 23,626 downwards.
TTTGCTGCATGCGCTGATCTCTCTAGAGCATTAGAATAATTTGTAGTCTCAGATTGTGGTCCAGAATCTCGAGGGTCATGAGGACTCAGGATCTAAGGATTGAGGACTTGGAGAGGCAGTTGGCTCAGGCTCGGAAGCCCACTCACTTGACTATGACTGGTGGGAGCTAGTCCAGGATGCGTATAGGGGGACTCCATACCGCTCTAGCATGCACCGGGGTGGTTTTGGCAACCGAGATGTGGAGATAGACAACCGCATAGGAGACACGGAGGATGATGAGGATGATGTAGATTCTTCGTCTATTTAGATTTTCCTTTTCTTTCTTTTGGATTCATTTAGGAACAAATTTATAGTAGTTTGGCATTGTTGACGCCTTTTACCCTCCTCTTGATTATTTTTTCCTTCTTAACTTGTTTGTTGAATTTGATTATATTAGTTGAATTTCTTTTGCCCCAATTCAATTGCGATGTTTAGTTTTGCTTAATATGATGATTTCTATGCTTGAAAAGTGTATGTTGGTTCCCCCGTTCTAAAATCAAACCTGTAAACTATCTTTTGCCAAAACTACGCCTCTAATTTGCCGTTGTAGCTATCATATCATTAACAACATAAGAAAATCCAGTTAGCTAATAGATATAGACAAATTGCTAGAAAAGCCATATTGTTAAGAATATCACAATATCATTAATGATATTGCAATATCGTTGATGATATCACCAAGCCGTTCACGATATTGCACCCAATATTCTAGATTTTCTTTCTTCTTTGCTTTTCTTCAAATGGCTACCCATAACCAATAACTCTGGGCTTTGCTACACACACTGAAGAACCCAGATTGGAAGAAACTTGAGATGTTCAGCTTATAGGGGCTTCGATATCTCATGTTCTGCCCTGTAAATATAGCTTTAGTTAGGGCCGCGCTTTCATTTTGGGATCTGAGCGCCCATTTTTTAAGATTTTCTCATCAAGAGCTTTGCCCAATAATCGAGGAGTACCAGGCGATCCTCGGGATTCCTTGTCCCCGGGCTTTTCCCTTAGCAATCCCATCTTACAACTTCAATAGGGTTTATGGAATTTGGATTCCGTGGTGCCTTACCTTGCTCGTCCACCATCTCTTGGAGGGTTTCAGGTCGATGGTGTGTTGGAGTGGTGTGTCAGCACTTTAAGGGCTCATATTACCTGGCCTTACATGGTGGTTTTGCTTAGAGTTCATTTGCGGAGTTGGTCCCATTACCTCATTCTTGCTATTGTCAGTTATCGATCCCCTTCCTCGGGGGAATTCTCTGTCTATGCTAGCATTGGCGAAGAATCTCATTGGCATGGATGCCGCTGCTTTGCACTGTGATATGGTTGGTGACCACTTCACTCTTCTAGAGGTAAGCCCAAACTGACGGTTAATTAAGCCTCCTCATTTTCTGCAATATTGACAGGGTTTATTTTAGGTTTGTTTATTGGAGAAGCTTTCCCTGATCAACTATCTATGGGGGAATCTTTCTGATTATTCTCCTATTACATACAACAAGAGGGGGTTACCACTGAAGGACATTCTCGGATGACCAAGTATGATTGGATCCAGATTTTTGGCCAGCTTTCTGATGACAAGATCCACTAGCTTACCCTTGGGAGGGATTACTCATGTTGTAGTCTTGATGCATGTGGATAGAGTCCTACTGAGGGGCTTATATCTTTCCACATTCTACTCATCTAGTCGCATATGTAGGTAGTACCGGAGGAGCCAGAGGATATTGCGTAGTAATTGCTCCTCCAAGGTTTTGGAGTGGCATCATTCTTGTCCCTATAGTCTACCGATCTTGATGGTGTAGCACACTTTGTTTGCTCGCCTTGATTATGGGGTGACTGAGACTATAGAGACTAATAAATTCTACCACAGATGGCTTGGAGTGATTAGGTAATTGACAGATCATGAGCAGTACTCTTGGGTGATGCGCGAGTGGTCGAGGGAGGAAGATGGCTGAGCCCTTATAGCCGTAGATAGAGCCAGCATGATAACTTGTTGAGAATGATGCTTTTTTATTAAAAAAAGAAAACTAATAGACTTTTTCTTAGAATATACCAATGTTGTATGATTCTATCGGATTTATTTGTCTTTTCTTTTCATAAGTACTAACTATTGAACTAATTGAAATGTAAAATGTTTGTTTTTTACTTATGACGTTTTCACCATTGTCATTCATACATTTCGATAAACATATGCATAAATATTTTTAGTAAGAAATGATATCTTTATTGATGAAATAAATCGATGTACAAACGTTTCGAATGATTTGACTCTCGTCATTTACTAGCCATAATGAATTTATTTTTCACTCATTGTCCTAAGTTTTGTTTGAGTCACCTTTTAGGTTTTCAACTTAGTGGGCTGTGTATTTTATTTTGCGAAAAAGGGCCCTAATATTTGCTCAACCAACCAAGTGTTGGTTGACGAGCTTATTTACATATATCTTTTTTGTTTTGTACTGCTAATCTAGATTTTTTTCTTTTCCTAAACATGGTAGCACTTAAGCCCGTCTTGATTGTCCGGGTTGATGAATTCGTTGCCATCCATATCCATGATCTTGAATGCTCTTTTGCTTAGCACTTTCTTGACCACGAACGGACCTTCCCAATTGGCCTGAATTTCCCTCTGACGTCCACGTTTGAAGGACTTAGCTACTTCAACACCAAGTCTCCTACTTTTAGGGGTTGCCTCTGATGCTTGACTTTATTATTATAAACCCTGGCCATCCGCTGCTAATACATCTGCAGGTGATCCAAGGCTTTATAATGATGCTCATCAATCATATTGAGTTATTCAAACCTAGCTATTCAAACCTAGCTCTGGCCCATTTTGATTCTCCCAACTTAGCTTCCAAAGCTATTCTCAAAGACTCCACTTTCGTTTCTACCTATAGAACTACCACCATTCCGTATTCCAGCAAAAAAGGAGTTTGATTTGTTGGAGTCCAGATGCTTGTTCTATAGCCACACGCTGCAAAGGGTAACTTATATGCCCAATCTTGATAAGTAGTCACCATCTTACTCAGGATTTTCTTTATGATTTGTTGACCGCCTCCATTTTCCTATTAGTCCGTGGTCTATATGGTGAAGAGCGGTGATGCTTGATACTATATTTCTCAATGAGCTCTATCGTTACCCCTTGGAATTGAACTCCATTATCCGAGACAATATGATGGGGAATCCCGTAATGGATGAAGATGTGCTTCTCTATGAACTTGGCTATTTTCTTGGCGATGATGTTGGAGTAAGATTTGGCTTCCACCCATTTAGAAAAGTAATCGACTGCCACCATGATGAATCTATGTCCGTTACTAGAGGAAGGATGAATCTCTCCAATTATGTTGATCCCCCACATCGAGAATGGCCAAGGAGTAGATAAGTTGTGGAGATCCGAGGGAGGCAGATGGCTAAGGTCCCCATAGATCTGACATTCGTGTCATTTCTTAACCTCCGTGACGTTGGCTGTAGCAATAGTGGTCTAATAATATCCTTGATGTTGGATTTTTCTAGCCAGGTTTAAGCCGTTTATGTGCGGTCTGCAATCACCAACGTGCATTCGTCTGATTATAAGTAGGGCTTCTTTCTCATTCAAGCATTGAAGCAACAAAACCTCCGGAGTACGCCATAATAGATCATTATCAAGAAGTAGGAACTAAATAGCCAAGCAACAAAGGGAAGTGTGCTCGGAGTCTATCGCCCCTTCAGGATAAACTCCATTTCACAAGAATCGGACAATATCTAAGTACCAGCAATCGAAATTCGAGACTTCATCAACTATCACTACTCTAAAATAATACAGCTCTTTGGATAACTAAAGAACTAATGGCTCAATTGGTTAGATTAGGGGCCCTTCCCACATGGAGGCTAAAGTAGCTAAAGAATCCACCATTTGGTTATCTTCTTGTAGTATATGATGGAAGACGCATTTATCAAACTTAGCAGAGGCTACCCAGACTGCTTCCAAATAAGGGCGAAGTAATTCCTCCTTAATATCCCAATCACTGGTCACTTACCGAATAACCAAAGTTGAATCTCCAATGACTGAAACTTCTTCAGCTTTGACTCTTCTCAGTGCTTCTAAGCCAAATAAATAGGCTTTATATTCTACCCCATTATTTGTGACTGGGAGTTCCAAGAGTTTGGACAATGAAATGACTTCATTCTGAGGTGTGATCAAGACTACACCCAGACCTACCTCTTTGTGATTCATGGCACCATCGAATTACATTCCTCTACTAAGGATAATTGCTCATTCGGGAATTCCAAGTTTTCCAAGTAATCAGAGTCTAACGCTTGATTAGCTAATAATTCGACAACCGTTCTCCCCTTAATGAATATTCTTATGATGTACTCGATGTTGAACTCAGAGAGGAGCAACAACCACCGGAAAAGTTTTCCCTCCAATGTGGGGGATTGGCATAAGTACTTCATGGGTTCAACCTTAGCCACCGCCTGCACCCAATAAGATTGGAAATAATGGCGCAACTTCTTAATCAGCCATACCATTGCGGCACATATCTTTTCTACCATAGTATAGCGGGTCTCATACTCTAGCAACTTCTTACTCAGGTGGTATATTGCATGCTCCCTTTTATCATCGTGCTCTTGCACTAGCATTGCCCCTACATATGATTCTTCCATGGCTAAGTAAAGAATAAGAGGGTGCCCAGGAAAGGGAGGCTTCAAGACAGGAGGTTTAATAAAGTATTTACTTGATCTTTTCAAATGCGATCTAGCACTGGTCATTCCATACCACCAGTTGTTGTTTCCATAGCAGCTTAAAGATTAGCTCACAAATTTCTTGCTCAGGTAGTATATTGTATGCTCCCTTTTGTCATCGTGCTCTTTCACTAGCATTGCCCCTACATATGATTCTTCCATGGCTAAGTAAAGAATAAGAGGGCACCCAGGCATATGAAGCTTCAAGAGGTTTAGTCAAGTATTTCTTGATCTTTTCAAATGCATTCTAGCACTGGTCATTCCATACCACCGATTGTTGTTTCCGTATCAGCTTAAAGATTGGCTCACAAATGGTAATCAAGTGGGCTATGAACCTACTGATTTACTGTAAAGATCTTAAGAACTACCACACCTCCTTTTCTATCTTTGACACAGGCATCTCCTTGATGGCTTAGCTCTTATATGGCTTAGCTCTTGTCTGGGTCCATTTCTATGCCCTTTAGCTCACAATGTTCCCCAACAACTTTCCTGAGGTGAACCTAAATATGCACTTCTTCGGGTTAGGTGGAGGTTGTACTTCTCAATTCGAGTAAGGAGCCTATCAAGGACTTTCGGATGCTCTTATTGAGTGTTGGACTTGACTAGCATATCATCCACATACACTTCTACCTCTTTATGGATTAAGTTGTGCAGTAGGGCCACTGCGGCTCTTTGATAGGTTACACCGACATTCTTTAATCCAAAAGGTATGACCTTGTAGCAATAAACCCCCCACTTGGTGATGAAGGCAGTTTTAATCTTGTCTTCAATAACCATAAGGGTCTGATTATACCTCGAGAAGCCATCCATGAACAAGTTCATAGCAGCCCAAGTAGTGCTGTCAACCAAGACATCTATATGAGGCAGAGGAAGTCATCTTTCAGCGAGGCCTTGTTTAAATCTCAGAAGTCTACACACACCTAAACCTTCCCATCCTTCTTAGCAACTGAGATGATGTTGGCTAGCTATGTGGGGTATTCGACTACTTCTAAAAACTTAGCTTTTATCTGCTTGGCCACCTCTACCTTCACCTTCCCAGCCAATTCAGGTCGTAGTCTTTGCAGCTTGTACTTCATGGGTTTGATTCATGGATTGGTTGGAATTCCATGCTCAATGATTTCTCTATCAACCCCGTGCATGTCTTCATATGCCCAAGATAATGCTACCATGTGTTTTCTAAGTACATTTGTTATGTCATGTTTTTTCTTAGGAGTCACATCACTCGTAATCATCACTATTTTAGGTGAATCATCCATTTATTTCATGCAAAGAAGTATCAATTATGCTAAAAACATTATGCTTATGATCATGAAAATGCATGCTGCCATCTAGCAAAACATCACACAAGTAAGCAAAGTTCGGATTCATTGATTAAAAATCCTCATAAGTAGAGTTGTTAACATCGAAAACATTAGCGATATTAAAGATTACATCATTAGCATCATTCTCCTCTACATGCGGAGGGTCTTCTTTTATCTTGGTGGCTAGCTTCCCAATTACGGGCTTGGTAAGAAAAATCTTCTTCTCCTTAATGGTGACTTTGGTGATGATCCCTGCAGTTGTAACTAGCCGATCCTTCTTGGTGCCTCCTGCCTCACTCTTCATTTAGACAACCAGGGCTTTAGTAATAGTCACGATAGCCTCCTGCACGTCATCTTCCATAGGTTCAAATTCAGGTTCATCTTCAATAAACATCTTTGCTTTACCCTTATCCTTAACAGCAACAACGACCACCTCAGGAGCAACAACCTAGACCTCTTCTTCTATAACAACCCCTTCAGGGCACTCACTTTCTCCGAGCCATCCATAGACCCGCTAATCAAAGCTAATATACACTCCTTCGAGAAGTCATATACATCCTTGAAAATCTCAAACCTCGGCACTTCCTCCTCATTCACTAAGACTAGCTGACTACCCCCCAGGTATTATTTACCCCCTTCAATAGCATAAAGGATGACCATATTGTAGAAGGATGGTCACTTGTATTTGTAAATCTTATGCCTTGGGGTCAATCCTAATCCAGCCCTAGGAGTTAATAAAAGTGGGTTAATGGCCTCCACCATCCGTTGGTGATATTTGCCAAGTCCTTTCTTGGGGATAAACCCCTGCCTCTTCATTATCCATTTCAGAACCGTTGAGAAATAGCGGTACCCCATAGGGATCTTCTTCTTCTTATCTTCTTGGCAGATCATAGCTACCTTCAAACCTTTCGGCCCCTACTCCACGAAAGAGGCCGCTACCATCACTGACTCCTTGTCCGCCTCTATTATTACTGGTTTGCCTTGATGGATGTGTTTTATCTTTTGGTGGAGTATTGTGGGGACAGCACCGATGGCATGAATCCATGGTCGGCCTAACAGTAAGAAATAAGACACTGATATATCAAGTACTATGAATTTAACTTTAGATTTAACCCCATTCACCATTATAACCATTGTGAATGTTCCCACGACCCCGCGCTTTAAGTCATCATAGGCTCGAATCACAGTATCTGATCTTTCCAGCATATTCTCATTCAAGCCTAAGTGAGTCAGCACCTTAAGCTGGCATAGACCTATCAAAGATGTTAACCCTAATGAACAAGGCCTTGTTGTGATTATGTTATTCTAGTGGCAGGTCTGACCAATCAAAGGTGATGGACGAGTTCTTTCTCAAGGGTATCCCTTCCCCTATTGCAAGGCACATCTCAATCAATGAAGTAGTTGGTGTTGCTTCCATTTCCATTAACTTTTGCACTAATCCTCAGTGGTGTGCCTCGGAGAAGCGCAACAGCTACCAGATGTTGTACTTTGATTGTGTGCTCTTAAGCTGATTGACTAGAGGGTCGACTTCCAGCTCATCCTCATTAACCACCAAAGGCAAGGGTGGCTCTTTGTTGTCCGTAGTTGTCTCTTCAACCGATGGATTCCCAAGATTGCTTCTGAAAACCTGGACACTGTGGGTTACCCTCAAGACTCCATTCTTGATCACCCTTGTTTCTATGGGTGTTTGCCATGGGCATTGTGGCTCCTCTTCCCTCCTAGCATTCTTCAGCTAATAAGAATCCAAGTTAATCGACCCCTTGCTATACAAGATCTCCTCACCCTCTACCAACCAGGAACCATCCCTGTCTCCCCTTCTCTGGGACTTTAATGTATACCCATCCATATTAATGGGCTTTGTCTTGCACCCTTCTCACTTCTAAATCCTCCTCATTTTCATTCACACTATCCACCGGATATACCAAATCAAACAGGTCATAGTCCTCTATTGTGCTCTCAACAAAAATGGGGAACGATCCCATAGAATTTACCCCAGGGGAAGACTAAGTAAGCATGTCCATGACTTGGTTAGAGGGGATCCCCATCCCAACCATAAATATACAACAATCCCACTCTCGAAGGTGCCATTCGATGTTGATCCCCATCTCAATAATGTCGATGAATCCCAGGTACTCATTCATAGATAAACGATCCTGAATATCTAGCTGTGTCCCTTCAATCAACATCCACATGAGACGCTCCATGGTGGGCTTTTGCCTGATCACCACCTGGATGACATCCACCTTTATGCATATGCCTTGAAAGGCTCAAACTCATCTTGCCTGCATACTGCCAGGTCCCTCATTCCCAATCTAGGTCGATCCATGAACATGAAGCTCTCCCAGAATACCCAAGATATGTGCCTCCAATTTCTCCTCATAATGGGTGACTGGTTCATGTACCATTCGCTCACCATTCCCATTAAAGAGCAAGGGAAGAGGGTGGCCTGCATTTCCTATGATAGGCCTTGGGCTCGCATGAATGCCTTGAAATTGAGGACATGGATAGATGACCCCTCGCTTCCATCATATGAGGGCATCCCCCGAGGCTAAAACTTGGAAAACTACACTACATCCTCCCTCCAACTTTTGATGAGCTAGCTTGTTCTTCCATCGATGCGTGTGGAGCTCCCCATTCATCAATGGCCATGACGCGAACCCCTTGACTAGCCTGCGCTACCATCTTCAACACTTGCTCTTCTAGCTGGTGTGAGTAGGTGACACGGAGCGGTGGGCCGAGAGTGCGCGGTTTCATAGGCGCGGCCCACCTGGGTGTTTAAAAAAAAGGTGTGCCAGGTTGGGGACCTAGTGAAAAGGTTGAAAGAGAAAGGGTGAAAATGTTTTAGATTGGTTCGAACCTGAATCCACCATCTCTTAATGTAGAGTTGCCACCTGGATTAGCTCTTTCCAAGAATTAGAATCCTATGAGGCTTAATGTCCGGGGGATAGCCCACTAAGATACAGAGATTCGGGTCTGGGATAAGTTGCTTATTTCTTATATGATCCCATTAAATTACATCTACAGAAAATCGTATTCTCTTAGTTGTGCATATTCGCACTTAGGTTGTTTTTTGATTTTACATGAATGATTCACATATAGAAAAAGTAGTAAATCCATCCATAAAATAGTAAGTAAATGCGGAAAATAAGTACGAAAAATAAAGATTACAAGGCTTCCAAAAATCGGGGATGCAACTGCCCGCTATCCTATAAATTACATTTCCTCGAAAATATGTGCAATACGCAAAGGAAAAATAAAAGCCTAAACATACATCTAACATGAATCCACAAAGGTTAGCACAAGGGATATCATATATGTTTGATTTGATTTTAGCGGGGCCCGTGTAGCCTAATTAAAACATCGAAGATTTTAAAGTTGTTAATTTAAATAAAAATAGTTCAATTTTATTTACACGTACGTTGGTCAATTTTATTAATGAAAATTACCGCATGGCAAAAGGTGAGGTCTGTTATCCAGGAATATATTTTAATTTCCTTCGTGGGGGTATTCTAAAAAATTAAAAAGAAATAAGAGAAGAAGGAGATAATTACAACATTTACAATAATAATAAATGAAATAATTCTTAGGTCCACATGTAAAAGAAATTAAGAAAGAAATCAAAGAGCATGAAATAAGCAGCTCTAGGAAATCAGAGGCTTACCCTTTTGGCTTGAATCTACTTTGGAGTATCCGTTTGATCCCCGAGAGCGTTCCTCGTTCATTTTTGTTTAGGTGAAATTGTTGATGTAAAAGTCCAAAAAATCTTCATTTAATTCTTGGAATTCTAGAGTAATTTAATTGGAAAATACGTGTTTATTTGTCCAAATGATAATCAGACTTGGGTTCTAAATTTGTTGTAGACCTGAGAATATCTGAGGATTTAAGAAGAAATAGACAAAGAAATTTTATTAAAAGATGAAGAGATTTGGGATCCAAATGTGTTTTGGATCTGAGAAAAAATTAGAAGAAAGTAAGAAATTATTGTTTATATTTTTTTTATTTGAAAGAGATTATTTTCTCTGAATTTTCGAGCCCCCCTCAATCAAAAAATGTCTCGAATTTATAGAAAAAAAACCTGGAAAATCCAAAACTCGCTGGTAGCTCGCTTGAGAGGCTGGCGAGGCTCGCTTAGATTTGGCAAACCTTGCTAGGGACTTGGCAAGGTACGCCAGGTCTCTAGCGAGCCTCGCCAGGGACCTGGCGAGGTACTCTAGGTCTCTGGCAAGGTTCGCCAAGTTCCTGGCCAGCCTCGCCAGGCCTTTTGGCGAGCAGATATCTGCGAGGCAGGTTCCGGATCCGGTTTTTGGTAGCTTTTTTGGATTTTTTTTATGTATTTTTATATTTTTTAATTAATTTCTGAATTAAAGTCCTTTTAAATTTAGTGACGAGGAAGACTCCCATTTGCAGATCTTTGGACGGTAAAAAATCGTGTGATTGGAGGATAAATATCCCAGAAAGCCATCATCATTAAACACATGAGCTGGTACAAAATCCCGTGCTTACAACTACCCCTCGTGTGATAATTGCTGGTTGTATAGCTAGTATTATCACACAAAAAGAGTGGAGGGATTGAGAATATACTTGACCGGTGCGGCTAGTGACTTCTTGTTTTCAATTGGTTGTAACATAGGCCTTTCTTTCTAGCGATGTGTCTTTATAGGGTTGTCCATCTCCTTCTTCAGAAACCCTTAGGTACTTGATGCCCCTTATGGGCAGGCCGACCGTTTCTTTCTGCGGCGTCCCTTTAATGGTTGGCAACTGTTTCATTCTTTGATTGATAAATGAGACTGTTTCATTCTTTAGCCATTAAGATAACCGTTTCCTTCTTTGGTTGTGTTTTGTATTTCCTTAATAGGATGTTGACTTGCTTCCTGTAACGAATTAGAGAAAAGATAATGTTAATACATTTGATGGTGAATGTTTTAATTATTTGATTGAGTTTATGCGAAGCAAAAATTTTTACCCCTTCAATTAAAAATTAAAACATGGTGAATAAATAAGTTTAATAGAAATTCGAGGATGTCCCGATAATCGCTCTATTGTAGGAAGCTTTTGTTGTAATGTTGACTTTAGGCTTGAATGCGTTGTCATCTTGTTTGTGGGTTCCTCATGTTGAGGTGGAGATTCTTGTTTATCGAGATAGTGTTGCCTTGATTCGGCATCTTCTTTACTTGTAAATGATATGATGCTTATGTGATGTATGCATGATTTATGCATGAACAATATTTATCATATGATGTATGTTTGTTGTGGGCTTCATCCATTGAGGAGCCTTCTCTTGTGTTGGTGCATGGTTACCCCTAGGGTTTATCTTGTTGGGGATTCCATTGATGACTTCCTCAAAGCGACGACCATGGGTTAGTTGAATCAGATTCGAGTTCAAAGCTTGGATCAGATTTAAGGAAAGTCTGGATGGGTCATTGATCCTACATTGTGTTAGCGATGATTACTTGGAAGCCATTTTGCCTGAAGTGTTGAAGGTATATGATGCCTCGTACCGTTCCGAGGAGGAGATGATGAATTTGATATTAGTTCTAAGTTTTGCATAGATCGCCCTTACGGGTTTTCAATCTATCGAGCCTTGTCTTAATTTTTACCTGGATTGCCCTTTCAAGTTTTCAATCCAGCAGACTTATCTTTATTTTTTATTATTTTTATTTTTCATTTTACTTGCAACATTCAACCATAGGCATGCAAGCAATCAAAATAAACATATGCATAAAGATTCAGCAAAAATGACAATTCATTGATGAACTTAACAGGGGTATAAATGTTTCAGATGATTTGACTCCTGCCATTAATTAGCCTTTTCAGGTTTTCTAACCAATGTGGTTCTCTTGATGTCCTAAGTTTTTCCTGAGTCGCCCTTTTCGGGTTTTCAACTCAGCGGACTATTCTTTTTGTGGTTTGAAAAGAAGCCCTAATTTTTTCTCAACTAACCTAGTGTTAATTGACAGGCTTATTACAAATTTTTTTTTAGCTCATACTACTTTTTATTGATTTATTTCTTTCACCTATGTGTGATAGCAATTGTGTAAGACTTGGTAGATCAGTCACCATCCATGTCCATGACTTCATTTGTTGTTTTCTCATTCAGCATTTCTGACCGATTAGTTAGTTGGTGCTCATGTTGATTGGCTTTTCCTACGATGATTGCCCCACATATAGTAGCGAGTCGTGTGAAGGAGTTGTTGACATGCTCAACAATCTGATTCCTTTCTATCTTTAGTGTTGTGCCATCTACTTTGACCTTTCTAAGGCTTCAATCATTGCTTGATTACCCCACAAATGGTGAGGAGCCGTGTGATGGAGTTGTTGACGTGTTCAATGATCCGACTCCTTCTTTATGATATTGCCCCGGTTGTTTGATCTCATGAATGGTGGTGATGGAGTTGTTGACGTGTTCAACTATCTGACTCCTTCTTTGTGATGTTGCGCCGATTGTTTGGTCTTGTGAATGGCTGTGATGGAGTTGTTGATGTTTTAAACGATTTGTCTCTTTCTTTGTGATATTGTGTCGGTTGTTTGATTGCCCCCCACAAATGGTGGCGAGCCATGTGATGGAGTTGTTGACGTGCTCAACGATCTGACTCCTTTTTTATGACATTGTGCTAGTTGTTTGGTCTCAACTTGCTTGGTCGACATTTTTGGCCTTATTCTAGCTTCGATCCTTTTGATCTTTGCGTGAGTCAGTGGATGTTTCATGCTTGGAGATCTTTCCATTGATATTTCATCCTTGTATGATGAGACAATTGCTATCACACGTTGTCTAAGTACATGTATTTATCTCTCCCTTTTTCTCAAGAGTCAAATCATTTGAATTTTTGGGGAATCCATTTATACCTAAATTAATTTCATGAAATGATGTGTCACATGTGCTAAAAACAATATGTATATGTTTATGAGAATACGTGATGTCATTGATAGAATATCAAGCAAATAAACAAAGTTCAATTTATTCAAAGATAATTCAAAAGAAGCCTCGTAGGCAAAGTAGCTAAATGCTAATTTATTACATAATCTTCTTCCAGTGCTAGTCCCCCCCAGATGTATCAATGGATTAGAAGTGCTCCATCCTATCTACCTTTTCAAACACTTCTTGATAGCTTGAATAGATATCTAATCCAAATTTGTTCTTGTATGATGGCAGTGCACCGTTCAAAAGCTTGCTTATCATCTCTGGTAGAGTTAAGCGAGCCCTAAGCCTGACTAGTGTGGCCATCTAGCGTGCATGGTAGGATTTAAAGCTCTCACCCTGCCTTTGCCTTATAGCCTCCAGATGTTGCATTGTGGTTTCCATCTGAGAGTTGAAATAGTAATGCTCCAGCATAGCTTTAGCAAGGCTATTCCAATTGGTAGCTATGTCTAGTGGAAGGTGGCTGTACCATTCATTGAGCGGGTGGCCTAAGGTGACGACGAAGAGCTTAGCCATCATTCGATCGCTGACCCTCAATGCTCTCATCACTGTCTGATAATGCGTCAAGTGAGCGCATGTGTCACTAGATCCTACGTACTTCTCAAACTGCGGCATTGTGAAGTTTGGGGGTAAGCTATCTTCATCCTCGATTGTCGGTTGTGAAGGGTACGTGTTCCTTAGGTGGCCACCGTGAGTAGCCAAGAACTGTTGCCATAGTTCCGCCATTCTTGGTTGTTGAAGGATGGCGTTCCCAGTGTTTGGATAAGAGCCATATTACCCCTGGGGATATGCCGCAAAATGGGATAGTTGAGGTGCCTGGAATTGTGTGGCAATCGACGTACTCCAAGTGGGAATAGGCTGTTGGGTCATTCCTTGGTAGAAAGGCCCTGGTGCGAATGCGGGCTGGATAGTTTGTCCAGGGAAGGATGGATTCTGGTTTAGCTAACTTTATCATGCCCTAAACTGATAAAAGGTAGTTGGGGGAATCATGAGTGAAGTATGAGGTCCCCTTGTCGGATTGACATTGTTAAGGGTGACCTCTGGGCTTGACACTGCATTCTGGGTCCTCCCGACGTGTTGGTGAATGAGAGTAGCTAGCTGTTCATTGTTTGTAAAGGCGTTTATGGCAACTGCAATCTCGGCGCTCATCGATGACCGCTGAGAATTTTATCCCATACGGACAGGGTGAACTTACCTTGCACCTTCTCCTTATGGATTAGCCATAATCGACATGCGTTGAATTGAATCTGAGTCTAAACCTAAGTCCTCACTTGAGTCAGTGTTTAGAACCCCCTCCAAATTGGCCACAATTGGGGAAAAGTGGGCCAGGCGGTGAGCAAGCTTCTTCCAAGCCCCTTTGATACATGAACAAAATATTAGACCGTTATGAGCACGGGATTTTGTACCAGCTCGTGCGTTCGATGATGATGGCTTTTACGGGAATTTATCCTTGAATCACACATTTTCGAGTATCCTGACGTATCTGAATTGGAATCCTCCTCGTTACTAATAAAATTATTTAATTTAATTTAGAAATTATTTAACTAAATAAAAAATACAAAAAAAAATATAAAATTAGAATATAAAATAATAAAAAAATGGAAGGAAATGTAATCCCGATCGCGGGAGAGCCTCGCGAGGAGGCAACCTCACGCGAGGCTGCGCAAAGCAGCCTCGCACATGTCAGCCTCGCGCAAGGCTACGCGAGGGTCGTAAGGAACCCTCGCGGGGCCTTCCCGCGAGGGTCCTAAGGGCCCCTCGCGGGCAAGAGGGTTCTAAGGAACCCTCGCGGGGCCTGCCCGTGAGGGTCCTATGGAACCCTCACGGGGCCTACCCGCAAGGGACCTTTGGAACCCTCGCGGGGCCTCCCCGCGAGGGTCCTAGGCAACCCTCGCGGGGCCTCCTCGAGAGGGTCCTAGGAGACCTTTGCGGGGCTTCCCGCGAGGGTCCTATGATACCCTCGCAGCGCGTACGTGAGGTAGCCTCGCAGACGTACGAGCGAGCCTAGCGCGAGGCCTCGCGAAGAGTTCTGCGAGGCCTCGCGATGAGCTCCGCGAGGCCTTTTCTCCGGCGAGGCCCCTCATCGAAAAAACTTGTCTTTTTTGGATTTTTCGAGATTTTCCTATAAATAGTAGGATCATTTTCGATAAACGGATCCGGAAATTATCAGATAAAAAATAACATTACATTAGAATGACATTTGCTCCCGAGAATTGAAACGAACAATTTTTTGGACTTTTTTTACTACAACCTTTTTTACCTAAACTCAAAGGACGAGGAGGATTTCTAAACGATCGATCGGATTCTTCGACGTGGATTCGTTAAGTAACGGTAAGCCTCTGAGTTCCTAGAATTGCAATTCCGCGCTTTCAGTGTTTAATTTCTTCTTCTGAATTCTCCTGTGAACCTAGGATTTTCATCTTTTATTTTATTTTAACTGTTGTAATTCTTCTTCATCTCTTTCTTTATTTTAAGAAGATGTATGTTAGAACACCCCCACGAAGGAAATAAAAGATATTCCCGGATAACAGACTACACTTTTTACCATGCGAGCAATTTCATTATTTAAAATGAGCAACCAATGTGCTAATAAAATGAACAGTTTTATTTAAAAAAACAATATCACGATTGTAATTTTTTTAGGCCGCGTGGGCCTCACTAAATCCAAAATCAAACATACGTGTTATCCCCTATGCTAACCTTTGTGGATGCAGGTAGATTAGGATTAGATGTATGTTTAGGATTTTATTTTCCTTCGGTAATCGCAATTTCATTTTTCGGAAAATGTAATTAATAGGTTAGCGGGCGGTTGCATCCCCCGATTTTTGAAGCCTTGTAATTTTATTTTCCGCATTTACTTTCCGTATTTACTTACAGTTTTGTGGATGATTTATTTTTCCGCTTCATGGATGGTTTATATTTCGCAATATGAGAATCATGCATTTAACTCCAAAAATGACCTAAGTGCGAATTTTCACAATTAAAAGAAAACGGTTTTCTGTAGATGTAATTTAATGTGATCCAATAAGAAATAAGCAACTTATCCCGGACCCGAAGCTCTGTGTCTTGGTGGGCCGTCCCCCGGACGTTAAGCCTCACAGGACTCTAATTCCTGGAAAGAGCTAATCCAGGTGGCGACTCCACACTGAGAGACGGCGGATTCGGGTTCGAACCGATCTTAAACATTTTCGCCTTTTTTCTCTTTTTAACCTTTTTTTCCGGGTCCCAGACCCGGTGCTTTTCCTTCATCAGTTTTCAAAACACCCCGGTGGACTGCGCCTATGAAACCCGCGCGCTCTCGGCCCGCCGCTCCGTGTCATCCGCTCACACTATCTTATCTACTAGGCTTTTGGCACTCTCTTTTTCCAAATGATTTCGAATAACCAACAAACTTCATTGGATCCTCTCAAACTCCTCAAAATATAGAGAGTCTCTAGGTACACTTGTGTGATGTTCGAATTCAGGCAAATTTTCCTTAGGCCTAGATGATAAGTCCATCAATTCCTGAGCAAGTAGCATTTTGCCTACTTCTCCATCTTACTCAGCATAAATTCTGAGCGTAGGAATTACTTTCTAGATAACGCGCAGATCTATGCCAAGAAAGATGCATAAGCCATTACTGGCTTGTTGCTGGGTTCAGATGCGTCACGGGCTATAAAATTTGCCTCAGCATTCTAACCACTTGTTGTTTCCTACTGAGCAAAGTTCTCAACGTTAGGAACTTCCCTAACCAAAGGGGTTAAGGGGGTTGAGGAAGGGTTTGAAGAAGAGGTAAGTTCAGAGACATGTATAGTTTTGAGTTTGGACTTGAGTAGAATAGAAGGTACAATGGCTCTACAAAAAATAGTTGGTTATTGAGGATGTACCGTAGAAGGGATAGAAGAATTATATACTGGAGAAGGAAAAGAATCATGGTTCTTAGAAGGTCAAGAAAAGTGAATAGGAGAATTTACATTATGAGAAGAAGAGGGAAATGTGGTTTTCTATGTTGCAGGATCTGTAGGAGTAGAACCTGAGAGAGTAGAAGGATCTACATTGGAAGGTTGTGAAGAATTTATAGGAGAAGAAGAAGGGATAGGATTTTTAGAAACCTCTAGGTTGGCTATTTGATCCATAGATGGATCAGCCTAAGGTTGCTCATACTAAGGAGTAGGTTCCTCAACATGAGTGAACTGGAGTGTGGGGATGCTAGCCTCTTGAGGATCAGACTCCTCAGAGAGCTGGATAACAACGTCTCTAGCATCCTCCTCACTGCTTACCACCTGCACATTTATTTACAAAGGCCTTTTGGTAGCTAAATGCTTTCGCTAAGTGCCCTTTAACTTGGCAAATACACCTTGAATGGTCTCAGCAGTGTTGGACACATCCTGGTCCTCTGCCTTATATTTCTTAGCCTTACCTTACTCTTCAATTTCTTCTAAAGCCGCCATTTTATACTTGTTTTGCTGCAAGGAATCATTGACCTCAATCTCAATTTCTTTCTCCTCAGCTTGCTGCTTAGCCTCTGCTTCCATTTGATTGCGGGTTTTGGCTTGCATCCTCCTTCGCTGGTGCTGAGAAGGAGCTTCATTAGACTTAGCTTGACTCTTTTCCTTAGCCTTAGAGAAAGCAGCCTTTTAAGCTACGAAGGAGGTAGGGATCTTCTCTAGTATGCTGGAGATGAGGACTTCATTAGAATTGATGTCCTCCTCATAATCCACCATAAATTGGTCCTCGTCCTCCTTGCTTATGTCCATAGGCAATACTGGTAGTACCCACTTTAGCTTATGCTTATGTTGTGCCTTAGAGTAACTAGCATGGACTGACCTGATTGTAAGCCAATCTGTTGAAGTGAGACATTTCAAGTATCCTTTTCACTAGTAGAACTGAGTTACTGGACTCCCCCAAAAACTAGCCCAAATCAACTTTCACTGCCCTCATTATCTCGATTATGAGGTAACCATAGTGATAGATGGTAGTAACTTTGGTCAAGTGATGAAGAATCATCACAGGCTAGTTAAGTTTCTTACCCTCTACCATATGGTAGACCACACAACACTCGAAATAAGTGCTGCTAGTCAATGAGCCAGTCTTTGGTAGCAGCAGCTTCACCACCAGCTCATGGTAAATATGTGCTGCCCATGACATCCCACTAGTAGTAATCTCCCCGGAAACATAGTTTGTTGGGAGTTCCCAATCTTCGGAGATGATGACATTATCTTCGTCACTAGATTTGCGAAGTTAAGTGCCTAAATGAGGCATATTGCGAATGCTCACAATTAGCCTAGAGTAGATGAGGATGAAACTGCCCCTAAAATACATCAGCAAAACGTCACTACGGCCTTCAATGGTGTATAGATTAGTGTAGAAAGCCCTAATGAGTCCTAAGATGGCTGGACCCTCCATTTTCAGAAAAGAGCTTAGATGTTGTTGCTTGGTGACTCTATGCATGGTTTTTTACAGCAGAAATCTTTCATAGTTCACTTCATAAACTGGACCAAAGTCTAAGTTCTTCTCCCATTCAAGTTTCTCAAGGAGGGTTCTCTCATCAAATTTTATCTTCTCTGTTTGCCTTGAGTGTTCATAATAATCTTCGGTGGGGTGGTATCCTTGATTCTGAGGGTGATCTTAGTTCTAGGCATTTCTAAAATTTTAAGAAGAATTGAAAGTAGAAGAGATTAGGGTTTGAGTGCTCTGAAGATTTGAATTCGCAGGAAGCAAGTGACCCATTTCTTCAACTGTTCAACTTTTATAGACAATCTCAGCTCTTTGGATACATGTCACAATCTTAGCATCTGATTGAAAATGAATGCTATGATGGACAGATAATGAACTACCTTAGTAAAATGGTGAGTTTAGAAGTAAAGGGTTCAACTTCAAGCACGCGCATTTTGAAAAAATGCCAAAATTTGAAATTTAACCACGAACATTATCTCACGTTGTTTCTTTAGAAACTTGATGGTGTTATCCACGTGTCATCTCATGCTTGATCTCCAACACTTAGCCAAATTTTTGAGATTTTTAGACTTCTTCTTCTTCGTGGATTCTCCATACCAATTAATTACCTCAGTATACAAAATTGTTCCTTTGGCAATGGCTTGGTGAAGATATCAGCACGCTGTTCCTTTGATGGAACATATTCCAACTTGACATCTCCTCATAGCACATGATCGCTAATGAAGTGATGCCTAATGTTAACATGCTTCATTCTCCCATGCTGAACTGGATTCTTAGATAAATCAATTGCACTCTTGTTATCACAGATAACTTCGAGACAATTAGACTTAATGCCATAATCTTCCAATTACTGCTTTATCCAAAGCAATTGTGCTACGCAACTTCCTACTGACATGTACTCAACTTCAGCTATACTTAGCGCGATGGAAGTTTGCTTCTTACTATACTAAGAGATAAGAAACTCTCCAAGGAAATGACATCCTCATGTTGTACTCTTCCTGTCGAGTTTATCTCTTTCATAATCAGCATCTATGAATCCCCTAGGAATGAAATCTAAACTACTAGGATACCACAGACCTACTTCAATTGAGCTTTAAAAGTACCTGAGAATTCTCTTCATAGCTCCAAGATGGGAAACTCTAAGATCATCTTGATAACGATCATAGTAGCACACTACATACTGTATGTCTGGCCTACTAGTAGTGAGATATAAAAGAGAATCGATAATTCCTCTATAAAATTTGCTATCTACTAGTTTACTAGCTTCATCTTTACTCAAGATAGTATATGTGGCCATGGGAGTGGACATTGGCTTTGAATGTTCCATATTAAATTTCTTCAAGACTTCTTTTGCATACTTGGACTGACTTATGAAAATTCCATCCTGAGCTTGTTTGATTTGAAGACTAAGAAAAAAATTGAGCTCTCCCATCATAGATATCTCAAACTAGATTTTCATCTGCTTGCTAAATTCCTTACACAGCTTCTCATCAGTTGCCCCAAATATAATATCATCAATGTATATTTAAACTAGTAACACATCTTCTTTTCTTCACCTGATAAACAGAGTTGTATCTGCTTTTCCTTTTTCATATCCTTTATTGATTAAGAAATTGTTCAGCCTCTCATACCAAGCTCTTAGAGCCTGCTTTAATCCACAAAGAGCTTTCTTTAGTTTGAAGACATGCTCTGGATTCTTTGCATCTTCAAAGCATGGAGGCTGGCGGACATAAACTTCTTGTTGAATGAATCCATTTAGGAAAACACTTTTGACATCCATTTGAAATAATTTGAAGTTCATATGGGATGCGAAAGCACAAAGGATTAGAATGGCTTCAAGCCGGGCTACTGGAGCATAAGTTTCATCATAATAGATTCCTTCTTGCTGATTGTAGCCTTGAGCAACAAGCCTGACCTTGTTCCTAACAGCAATGCCATCTTCATCTAGCTTGTTCTTGAAAACCCATTTGGTACAGATATTTGATTTCCCTTTAGGCTTAGGAACAAGATCCCAAACATCATTGTGCTTGAACTAATCCAATTCCACTTGCATTGCGATCATCCAATAATCATCTCCTTTTACATCTTCAAACTTCTTGGGTTTGATCAATGAAATGAAGGTTGGATGACTCATCATCCTACTGAGCTGACCTCGCATCATCACTAGATTATGAACATCATCAACTATGCTATTTACTGGATGGTTGCGATGGACTCTAATCTCTCATGGAAGACTCAGATCAACTGCTAGAAGATTGATAACTAGATGCTGAGGTGGAGGTTGATCTTCACCATCGTTTAAATTGATAGAAAGATCATTATCATCATCATCTTCTTTGGCTTCCTCAGCTTGGGGATTCTATGCTGAGTTGTGTAGCATAGCTTGTGCATACTGAGTTGATTTGAAAACTAAGGGACTCCTTCATCTTCATCAGATGGACATCTTTCTACAATGTTAGTTTCATCGAAGTCGACATGCATAGACTCCTCCAAAAGGCCAGTTCACTTGATATATATTCTATATGCATTGTTGTTAGTTGAGTATCCCAAAAAGATACCTTCATCAGACTTAGGATTAAACTATCCTAATTGCTCTTTGGTGTTAAGAATATAGCACTTACAACCAAAAGATCTAAGATGACCAATCTTAGGCTTACACCCTCACCAAAGCTCATAGGGTGTCTTTTCAAGAATTAGACAAATTAGAACCTGATTCAAGATATAATAGGCTGTGTTAACATCTTCTCCCTAAAAGTATTTTGGTAGATTTTTATCGCTCAGCATAGACTGAACCATCTCAACTATTATCCTATTATTTCTTTCTACAACCCCATTTTGTTGAGGTCTGTAAGGAGAAGAGAAGTTGTGGTCAATGCCATGGGCTGAACAAAATTCTTTAAAATGTAAATTCTTGAATTCACATCCATGATCGCTTCAGATTCTACATATTTTATATCCTATTTCATTCATTATCTTGTTACTGAGCTTGACAAAAGATTCACAAGTTCATCTTTGCTACTCATAAAGACTACCCATGTGAATCTCATGAAGTCAACTACTACCACTAGAATGAATCTCTTACCACCCAAGCTCATTGGCTGAACTGGGCTGAAAAGATCCAGGTGTAGTAACTCCAACGATCGCTTAGTTACTACGTGATTTACAGATCTAAATGATTTCTTAACTTGATTACCAAGCTGACAAGTAGAGCAGAGTTTATCCATTTCAAAGCTGATACTGGGTAATCCCACAACTAATTACTTTTTGGCCAGTTGTGAGCAGGCGACATGGAGCGGTGGGCCGAGAGCGCGCGGGGTTCATAGGCGCGGTCCACCGGGGTGTTTTGAAGACAGATGAAGGAAAAGCACCGGGTCTGGGACCCGGGAAAAAGGTTAAAAAGAGAAAAAGATAAAAATGTTTAAGATCGGTTCGAACCCGAATCCGCCATCTCTCAGTGTGTAGTCGCCACCTGGATTTAGCTCTTTCCAGGAATTAGAGTCCTGTGAGGCTTAACGTCCGGGGGATGGCCCACCAAGACATAGAGATTCGGGTCCGGGATAAGTTGCTTATTTCTTAAGTGATCACAATATATTACATCTACAGAAAACCGTTTTCTTTTAATTGTGCATATTCGCACTTATGTCATTTTTGAAGTTAAATACATGATTCACATATTGCAAAATAAAAACCAATCACAAAGCGGAAAAATAAACCATCCACAAAACCGTAAGTAAATGCGGAAAGTAAATGCAGAAAAATGAAAATTACAAAGCTTCAAAAATCGGGGGATGCAACCGCCCGCTACCCTATTATTTACATTTTCCGTAAATAAAATGTGCAATACCCGAAGGAAAATAAAAAGCCTAACATACATCTAACCTACATCCACAAAGGTTAGAACAGGGGATATACCACGTATGCTCGATTTGATTTTGGCGAGGCCCGTGTGGCCTCATTAAAACATCGGCGATTTAAAGTTGTTAATTTAGATAAAAAAATAGTTCATTTTTATTTACATGTATGTTGGCCAATTTTATTAGTGAAAATGACCGCATGGCAAAGAATGAGGTCTGTTATCCAGGAATATGTTTTAATTCCCTTCGTTGGGGTATTCTAATACAGAAGTTAAATAGAAATAAAAGAAGAAGAAGGAGAATTACAACATTATTTACAGTAAAATAAAATAACTCCTAGGTCAAAAATAAAAATTAAAAAGGAAAGCAGATGAACATGGGATTTGCAGTTCTAGGAACTCAGAGGCTTTACCCTTTTGGCGTGAATCCACTTCGGCCTGTCCGTTAGATCCCCAGGAGCGTTCCTCGTTCGTTTTTTGTAGTTTAGGTGAAAAGGTTAATGTAAAAAGTCAAAAAATCTCCGTTTAATTCTTGGATTTTTAGTGTAATTTAATTAAAAAAAAGCTTGTTTTGTTGGAAAATAAAGTGTTTATTTATCTAAAAGATAATCAGACTCGAGTTCTAAATTAGTTTTAGACCCGAGAATATCTAAGGATTTAAGAAGAAAAGATGAAGAAATTTTATAAAAAGATGAAGAAATTTGAGATCCGAAAGTGTTTTTGGATCCGAGAAAAAGTTAGAAGAAAGTAATAAAAAACGTTTTTAATTTTTTTTCTGAAAGAGAAGATTTTTCTCTCTCAATTTTTCCCTCCTCTGTACTGAAAAAGACCAGACTAATTATAGATAAAAAAGTCCCGAAAAATCCAAAACAAAGAGCTTCGCTTGCGAGGGGTCTCGCGTGCGAGACTCCCTAGCGAGGCCTCGCGGGGTCTCCAGCGAGGCTCCCTCGTGAGGGCCGCGAGGGACCCTCGCAGGAATCCCCGCGAGGTACCCTTGCGGGAATCCTCGCGAGGCTCCCTCGCGAGGGCCGTGAGGTCTCCTCGTGGGAATCCCCGCGAGGGTCCCTTAGGACCCTCGCGGAGAGTGAGGGCAGCCTCGCGCGGGCTGCCTCTGCGCGGGATTTTTTTTTTAGTTAAATAATTTAAAACGTCTGAGGAGGATTCCCATATGGATATCGTTGGATGGTCGAAAATCGTGTGATTGGAGGATAAATTTCCCGAAAAGCCGTCATCATTGAACGTGCGAGCTGGTACAAAATCCCGTGCTCACAGCTGCCCCTCGTGTGATAATTGCTGGTTGTATAACCAGTATTATCACACGAAAAGAGCGCAGGGATTAAGAATATACCTGATTGGTGCGGCTAGTAACCTCTTTTCCCAATT
>CATIWQ010123140.1:0-17384 GCA_949673415.1 Euphorbia schlechtendalii | reverse complement strand
CTCATTTTTTACGATATATTCTCTAATCCATCTTAAATTTAAGAATCAGATAGGTTTCACATGAATCTTAGCCGGCCTTTCTAACCGTGTTTTTTTTGTTGCCACTTCCTGAACAAGTAATAAATAATGCCATATTAAAATAATGTTCAACCTAATATCCTGAAATTGAGGTCCTTTACTTTATGAGACAATATTTCACATATATTTGGTATATATTTGGTAGTTTTGCATAAGTACACGTATTTTAATTAAGTAATCGCTTTAGGTTGGATTAAACTTAAAATGACAATGACCTTATGTCTTTAAGGTTGGATTAAAATAATTCACATAAGAAGGGTATATCAGACTTCTATTGGTTACTTTTATTTTTTAAAATATAATTAATATTTAAAACATAGTAACGTGTGACAAATTGACAATTCAATAAGTAGACAAGTATGGGGGCGGAGAGCAAGACTTCAAACACACACAACCAACATTGACTAATTGCTGTGTCTTAATTTGGCATTAAATACCAAACAACAACTTAATTAATTCCATAACAAATTGCTATTAGCAACCGACTCATTCATCTCTTTGCCTTGTCTCTCTAAATTGATGATGTTAAAGGGCAAAGTGAGAAGTGCAATAATGGTGATTCTACTGATGAGTGTGTCAATTGTAGAGAAAAGAGTTGAGGCTATGAGAGTTAGGCATGTAGAAGAAAAAAAAGACAACATTACCGACGAATCAAAGATTTCCGTCGGTAATGAACAAAGTATGGTCGGTAATCAGCAAGGAGATGAAGAAACGGAAGGTAATGGATTTGTTGCAACTGTTAACAGAGTTGTACCTTCTTGCCCTGACCCTCTTCATAACAAGTAGTACTATTAGCCCCTTTATTAATTCGCTGCATACCCTAACATTTTCATCAATTCAAAGGGATTCAAAGAACTTGAATTGACTTATACCTGAAAATACAAAAAAAAAAAAAAATTGTATATGCTGAGTAAGCACTGCTTAATTAGTGAAATAGTGAAATTCTGGTACAAGGAAGATGTTAACTTGACTACTGAGAGGTTTGCAGTATTTTTTTTTTTGGCATTTGGAGATGGTTGCCACTTCGTAATGCCCTCAAAAACGTCGGCATAAACACTTTTTTGAGCCTTATATTTATTATATTTATATGTTGTACATGTTAATTTGATTATATACTATTTATTTTGTTACCTTTTTGGTCCTTAGGTACATATTATGTGATACCACAAAGATCAAATATGTAATCGATATATAACATAATGATCAAATTGATAACATATATAGCTGAGGAAATAAATGGAGAAATTGGTTTTTATACCCAACAACGTCTTGAGTTATTTTTATTTTGGATTTTGGTTGATTAAGCTTTTGAAGTCTCAAATTTACACATAATGTTGAGCCATTACTTATTAACTACATTTAGTTGTAGACATTTAATTTTGTTTCAAGTATATTACTTACTAATATTTTCTTAGTCGGCGAGATTTGTAAGATATTTCTTAAGTGTATTTTCTCTTAAAATTTCCTGTGGTTGCTAAGAATCAAACTCGAGATCTATAATTTAAGCATATTAATGATTTTAACGAGCCAATCAATTGGACATTTTATCACGACATGCCTCTTATTGATCAAGACCAGGGTCGGCCTTCAGACCCTAAAAAACTAACGACCCCAACCAAGAGAGATTGAATATGGAGTACAATCGAAATTCAATAGTAATAATAACAATAAACTATAAACTTGACTTTGTAAATGAGAAATCACAGTACACTTGATACGAATCAACTTCAAAAAGCTATAAAAATCATTCATCCCGATAAAGACAATAATCTGCCAAACAAATATCTTCTCTGCAACTTTCTTACAACAAAAGGAAGAATATTTACTTTTCCCAATATGAAAATTGAGTTTTTTTTCCTGGTACAAATGATTTTTGGTAACTTTATTTATCACCTGAACATGACAGACTATATCACTTGCTTATTGTCTACACAAATATTACAATTGGACAGTCACAAATTATTTAAAAAAGAATGGAATGTACCTCAACAACTCTATTTATAAGGGCATCATTTCATTTGCCCCATTCCACAACCTAACTTCAACCCTATATTCACAGCTTAACTGACCAGTAAACCGAAACATTATCAACTCCCACCGAAATCAAATTGTAGTTTTGTATTGATCTCCCGTATTCCAAATAGTGATTTTAGCTTCCTCGAGGGGCAATCGCTGTGCCAATGCAGCTTATAGTTTACTTCTTCCTACAAGAGACTCGTATCAGAAAAGGCGCACACTTTCGATTTACTTCCATGATTATCATTGTAAACAGCTGCAATAACAGACCTTTGATATATCCTCACTTTCTCATCAGCCAACATGTATGCATGGCATATTCGGAGGGTCACTGCTAACCAAATTTGCCCATAAATTGGCTAATGTGAGAAACGCATGCTTTCCGTTCCAGGTAACTGTTTTCATCCCTAGTTAGTAAAACGAAGATGTTAAAAACAGTATATTAAAGGTTTGCCTGCAACTTAAAGAGTGTGAATTCTGCTTACCTGGCACTAATCCTGCAGTTAGAGCTGAGATTTGACAGGTAGGATTCTGTCGGGAGAAAACATGGTCATATAGTGACTGCAAATCAAGATCATTAATGTAGTTTATGGATTCTAGCAACGTCTTGACACTTTCGTTATACTCGAAATCAGCTGAACTTGAAATGCTTTGCAGAGCGTCTTCGAGTCCAGAACTCGACCATAGGGATGAACACTCTTTTATGAGGGTAAATATGAACATGGAATCTCCCGAACTTGCTAAAATCCATGGCTTATAAAGTTTGGCAGAGGATTCAATAACTTTGGCAACCCTGTAGACTTCAGCAAGAGCAAGGACATACTTCTTCCCTGCACATGAAGAAAACATAGGAGAGTTATATAAAGAAATGACTTCCATATATCGAATTTATCGTTTATGCATGATGCTAAATGTTACCTTGAGGTCTAGATAATATTTGGTCTTGGAAATTCTGTTGCACTGCCTGGTTCCAGATGGAAGTAGCGTGCCTCAACTCTTGAGCACAAACAGATACCATTTTGGACCATGCAGAAATATAACTAGACTGTTCCTCCCTTGATGCTGATGTGAAAATATTAACTATTAGAACCACACATTTAAGGGCGTCGATTGCAGATCTCCAATCCCTCTCTGCCTATCAAAATATATTCAGCAGTATTTTGAGTTAAATAAGGACAAAGAAACAAGTAATATGATTCTCATACAACTATAGACTCAAATTCATATCCCGTGTTTTTTATAGACCCATGACTCTGAGCATTAAATTGACGGGAAAAATTTAGTCATCGGAGAATAAAAGAGTGTCACAAGTAGGCTCATTGCTACCGCATCTATGAACATGTTAATCTTAATAATCAGGACCTCCTACTCTTTTTTCGGCATCCAATGCCAACCTAGACCAGTATATACAGCAGATCCACTATATGATCTGCCATGCAAAAAACCTTCGAACGTCTGAAATTTCACATTATGTGAAGAACAGGAGCAGTGAAATTGTTCTAAACAGCTATTGAACGCTAGATGTAACAAATAGAATGTAACTTGTAAAAGTCAGACTATTTATTTGAAATGTGACTCAAATGAACACCAATTGGCTGGTTACATTATTGGAACAAGAAAACAATGGCTAAAATTTACAAGTCCAAGAATACATGTTTCTCAAGTAAAACAGTAAGAGTACATACTTGTGATAATTTCTTCATTAACTGATATTCTGACCCAAAAGCTTGGAACTTTGGCTCCTGCAAGGCCTCAACAAATGCATTGAGCGATATCTCTCTACGTGCATGATACTCTGAGCAGACTTCAATTTTAAGGATGCCGTCTTGCAGTTCACTCTCAAGATCCTACAGCAGAACAAGATGAACACGTTTGAGGCCAAAACAGTTTTGTTAAAAAATGGTTATAATGTAATGACAGAGAAAAACAAAGGACACAAGCATTTTTTAGGATGACGAACAACAGAACTAAACATTTATAGATGCCAACCTGTATTTCCTTGCCAAGATCCTGTATTGGTACACCATTATCAGTAACAGAAACAGCACCTTGAGTATTCTGTTTAAAAGAAAGTTTCAAAAAGTCAGTAATGGCTTTTCAGCAAGGGTGGAAATTTGGGGATATCCCAAGAATGTATTCTGACCTTTAGGTTTTCAAGATGATATAGTACAATACAATGTAATTCTTCCCTCAATTTGGAAAAGAAATCCAGATAATCATTTTGCTCTGTTTCAGTAGAATATTTCTGAACCAGTCCACAATCATTATTTCCAGCTCCCACGGACGCATCTTGAAATTCCCAGGAATCATCATCAAAATCAATATTTTCCCTTGCTAAATTACCACCATTACTATTCTTGCTGGAATCCAATCTATTTTCACCCAAATTTTGTTCATGATTAGCTGAAGTATTTTGCACAGCTTGACCATACAAACTTGATATCAAATCGTTTATATCTACTTTAGGATTCTTAATGGAACTTTTCAGGTCAGAAGAGGGCAACACAGATGAGCTATCTTGGTGAATAACAAGATCATCTGCTTCCTTCTCTTCATCACCAAAAATGGAGAGGGGTATTGCTCCTTTGAGGTTCTCCACCTTCTCCTTGTTCCC
This sequence comes from Euphorbia schlechtendalii, assembly GCA_949673415.1. Taxonomy (NCBI): domain Eukaryota; kingdom Viridiplantae; phylum Streptophyta; class Magnoliopsida; order Malpighiales; family Euphorbiaceae; genus Euphorbia; species Euphorbia schlechtendalii. The sequence goes on along the minus strand of CATIWQ010123140.1, from coordinate 12,676 downwards.
CTGACATAAAAAAAGAAAAAAAAAATTTATTAGAACATAGTGCCAGAAAAATTTCCACTGTCAATACCATGCATCAACCAAACATGATTAGCTAGCGAGTAACAATTTCCAAAGCAGAAAATTCAAAATATCATGCATTAGTGAAGCAGCCTGACTGGTTCAATGAATAACAGAAGTAGAGCGGAAGATGCTTAATAGCTTCGTGTTTAAAGTATCAATTTTCTTGCAGAATTATCTTAGATAGAAAGAACTGATATTCAGTTTTACCCAATACAATCTTGTTAAAACACAAAGCATGCAAAATTAACTCTCATCTAGAAATTCAAAGGCTTCCAACAGAATTTGATATTTCTCAAGTAAGATATGGTGTCTTCATTTGAATTATGAACATAACCAGCAAACTGAGAAGGGATATATATATATTTGATAATTTATTACCTCATCCTCTACTACAGCTTCCGGAAATGCGTCCTTAGATGACCATGAATTTTCAAAAGAACCAAAATTTTCATCAACTTGAGAAAAGGGCAAGACATTTTCAGTGTTGTGCTTCTTGCTTTTAACTGAGTTAAAAGAAACATTGGAGTTCGATTGAACGAACTCTTGAGAAGTCCCCTGTGAAGCACCAAACAAATCACCATTCTCCCCATTTCCAAAACCAAATGTCTGTATGGAACCCTTCAAATCTTTTGGCATTTTCCCATCATCCTTAAAATAGAAAACCAAACTGATATAAGAAATGCCTAACTAGATAATTAAAAATTTCACAGATATAAGGAGTACAACTATGTGAAAGGGATAGAGAGGCAAGGGTGCACCCCATGATGCAGGCTGTAATAAAACAACATATTATAGATAAACGTAAAGACTATATAAGTCAAAACCAACAATGCTATTATTAAAACCAAATTATCCACCGGGGTATTATAGTCTACTTACAGTTATTACTTTTAATATAAAAAAAATTCAGAGATTATATTCCCTCATATAGTCTACAAACATAAAAAGACCAATACTTGTCTGTATCATTAATAAATTCAACATTTGATGTTTCATGAGTAATATGATTGAAGAATACCGAAATAAACAACTGACAGGCATGCCTTTTCCATAATACTATTAGTACAATTATCAAACTTGGTAATCACTCACAATTTAGGAAACCAAAACGACGCTAGTAAAAAGACTCAAAATATATACCTCAGTAATCTCATCACCCGGTCTGTGTACTGATCCTGCAGTACTGAAATCCCATCCACCGTTGCCCCAAAAATCTTCATTTTTATCAAATACAGTGAGATTCACTGGCTTTTCATCAAACTTGCCCCCATTTATAATTGAGCTTGTTCTTTTCTCCGAACTTAAAATACTATTTGACCCATCTTCAGTCCTGATCTGAAGAAAATGGAACCATATTGGTATACTAAAACTTCATATGACAAAGGATTTACCTTACACTAAGATTGTACATAAAATTATATATTTTAAGACATCTGAAAGCATAAAAGAAAACTTACATCCAAATCTAAAGATGCATAAGTTGTCAGCGACTCAACCGAGTCTGTAAAGTATCAGAAATTTTTAATTTCCATTGATTTCCTCAGTTTAAAAAGTCATCAAGATGCCAAAAGGGGCAAACTTAGACATCAACTGCATGACAAGAATCATGCAATGACCTTAGGTTTGTCATCTGTGGAAGGCAGGTCTGGTTCTGCAACCTTCCAGGCCCACACATTATTTTCATCAATAAATTAGTACTAAACTGCTTTTCGACTAAACACCAAGCAATGGCTTGGTGGCCACCACCTTCTTAGAAAAAATTAAGACGTGCAAGGTTGTGGGTTTGATCCCACAATCTATAAAATTGGCAAAATGCCCCTTATTATATTTTCAAAAAAAGTGCTTTTCAATTGAATTTAACCAATGTGAATTCAACTTTCTGGAAATTTATATAGCATATCCCTCGTACTCAATCCATCTAAATTCCAAATTTTAATAGTTTTATCTTGTTCAGGCAATCCTGAAATTTCCGGCAGGGCTATCTGATCAACATTCTGAACCAAGAAGCAAAAATATTGTAGTCTTTTACTTCAATAGAGCACTATATACTGAAGGGAGACTTTCAAACTAGCACTATTCATAATTTACTCGAATAACTTACTAGCTAGCGATAAAAGAAATTGATCAGTTATACAAAAAATTTGAGCTTCTGTACCTTATCATCTCCAACCTGAGTTTTAGAATCTGCAACCTTAAATTCCCATCCGTCATCATCATCATCCTCAGCATCAGCGGCATAATTTCTGGCTTGATTAACCAGACCCGTATCAAAATTTGAGTTCCAACCATTGAAATCCATGTGCATGGAATTCCAAGTTGTATTGATTCCATTACCATTAACTACGGTTCCGTTCTCAGTCTTGATCTGGTTCATCTACTCAAAAAACCATATACAAGAATCATTAGATCAAAGCGCTTTTTTATTCTCATAAATGCAGGAAAGAAATCATTGAAAGATTAGATTTGCAGATATTCCAAGAACTAAGGAGAGAATTGTATACACTTCATGAATTACCCAACATCAATGTTAAAAAAGAAAACACCAGAGCTCTCTCTAGACAATTAAAGAAGATCTCAATAATCACAACTTTACCTCGGTTACATTGGTATTATTAGCCAGTGCATCCTTAAACTCCCAACCATCATCATCATCACCACCATCACCATTATCAAACGTTTCATTGCCACCAATTGAAACCAATTTATCACCATTGGCAGTCGGTATCACCTCCTTTGCAGCATCTTTGTTTGAATTTGATCCATTCAAATTCAACTTTAGAGGATCCCAATCCAAATTCAATCCTTGTGAATCCAATGTCGACTCACTTTTACCATGTCCATTCGAGTTTCCCCAACTCCAACTAAAATCCGGCACAGATGAATTCGAATTGAGGTCTGCAACACTTAAACTCCGTGAATTCATGTTTAAATCTGATTTTTTCTCTTTCTTATTTATGTTGTCATCAGAATTCGACCGATTCAAATTCGATGCAGAATCGTTCTGTTTGAACAAATTAGCAATCAGATCACTCACATTCGGAACCGTGACCTTCTTCGCCGAATCAATATTTGTACTAGAGAACAAGCTAGAAGCACCATTGCCAAATGACGGATCTCCATCTTCAGGTTTTCCATCTTCCTCCAGCTCCCCGAAGATTGAAAGAGGCAAAGCTCCTGATGGCTTATTCCATTGAGCCACACCAGAAGCTCGACCCGGCGCCGAGCCAGGCTGTTTCGGCTCTGATGCTTCGCCTTTTGCGTTCTGATCTGAATGCAATCGAAATGGATCTAGATGATTCGGGAAACGAGGGAGTGAGACGGCGTGAGTCAGCCCACCAGGGACGACGAAATCTCCCCAATCGTAGTCGTCGTCATCGTCGGCGTTGTTGGTGGCAGAAGAATTATGTCCATTCATCATTGGGGGATCGAAATGGAAAGTAGAATTAGATGGCGCGAACGTGAAATCGCCGAAACCCTCGCCGTCGTCGTCCATTACCATGGTTGAGAACTCTGAGAAAATACTCTGCCTGCCGTGCGTCCCTGCGAGATTTGGCGCGTTTTGTTCCGGTTTTCGGTTCTTAGTGCGCACGTTAAGCGGGAGCGCATGGTCGGCGTTGCGAAGATGTTAGTATAAATATTGGAGCTGAGCTGGACTCATGTGTGGGTGTATACTAGCCAATGGGTGGAACGTTGGTTCGAGGGACAAAAAAAAAATATTAAATTTATATTCTTGAAATTACAAACTAACTCAAAAGTAACAGTGATATTTATTTATAGATAGATTAGTGTATTTTTACAAGTTGGAGGGTTAACTAAAAATTTTGAAATTTTACAATGACATAATATGAATCAAATTTATAACATTTTGAATGACATTCATACAAAAATATGTATATCAAATTCTTATCATATGTCAAAATGACCCAATTTAGAGAATAACTTTGATCAAGTTAGATAAACATAATTTTCGAATTTTACAATCTTATACAAGCACTAGAGTTTCGTCGCCAACACTGCAGGCTCGTTTGGTTGGTATAATGATTATTTAATGAAATAAAAGAATTAAAAAATATAAAATATTTACCAAGAATTCGTAAGCAGATAGATTCAATACAAACCCTATCAATTGTAATTTTTTTGTATTCATTTTTCTACATATTTCACGGATTCCACCAATCAAACTAGCCACATGTAATTTACATAACATACGAGTATATGACATTACAATGTCAGTAATAGAACTGAATGCAACCGAACCTTACAAAATCATGAGCTGAATATTTCAAACCAAAAAAACAAACATGTACATGTACATAGATCCAAAGGTGCACTCTTCCTCCGTGTAATGCATACAAACCCAAGCAAATTCATCACGTCAGGAGACAAATTTATAGGAAGAGAAGCGAAACAAAACATAGCCGAAAAAAGTTCAAAAAATGATAAACGACTCAAATAATATATAATATATATCATACAGAAAATAAATAACTGCGAGTCGAATTAAGCGCCCTTGTTGTTATTCCATGGCTTGATCACAGCAACAACTATGATTACGACGATTATAAGAAGAATCATGATAGCAATACAAGTCCACTTCCTCGAATTCTTTTGCAACTTTTTCGCCCTTTGAAGAGCCGTATTTCCAGACTGCACATGATCTACTGCACTTGAAACCTAAAATACATAGAACAGTGAGTGATTAACTGATGAACACGGGCCAAATAGCTCGGTTTTTGTAGATATAAATAAGTTTTCAAGTATTCATTCAAGAAATAAGTTCGGTTACCTGCGATTCTATGTTGTCGAGTATTTCCCCTTGAGCATCAACCAAAACTGCCATATCAAGAAACACCTGCATGCACGACGAACAGTTAACGAAATAGAAAAAATCCATATTATTCTCTTATTAGAAATAAAAATCCGGCCTTTTGATTTCAGGGAACTTTGCAAAAGAGATTTGTTTCAACAAACCTGTTGTAATTCCAAGAGTTTCCTCTCCAACTCTCTGACAGCATCATGGCGCTCTTGAATTTCTGCCAGAGTGTCCATTACCTGCAAGCTCGATAAAAAAAATGGATTTAAGATATTAAGAAAAAGAACTAAACCATGCCACAAACATATCATTCATGTAGATACAAGAACACAAAAGAAAATGCTAATTTAAAATTATACAGTTGCAAGTTCTGACATTGTATATTTTCTAACATAAAGGTTTGCTTATATTTCAGTTTGGCAGCTTACATCGTTGAAAACTGGCTTAAGAAGCTGCGTTTGCCAAAAACACCGCAAATGTGGCTTCCCACCATGGGGCCAAACTGGCCTATAGTGTATATTTAGTGAACGATCACAAATTGAACAAATAGAAAACGCAACACAGTGGAAAAATGAAATGATCTAAATTGACAAATTCAAAGTTGTAATTTTTAGTCCCTGGAATATCTTCCTATCTTATTCTCTCAGTTCATAAAAACTGCACAATCAACAACACCATTGAAGAACAAGAAAAAGTACGAATATAATGGAAGTCAATCTCATTCTCAGCCACCAGTTAGTTAGCAAAGGAGGGAGTGGTAGTAATTTTCGGCGATAAAATTTCACGTCTTATATTTAACTTCTGTTTTTTGCCTTTTTGTTTTAGTTTATTAAAAAATGTTCCAAACTCACCTAAATTGTTTTGAACAAAAGAACTTTTCATATCAAGAAAAATAAAAGGAGAGACAAACAAGGTAGTGGAGAAGAAAGGAGGTACAGACCTGGCCTCGCCCTTGCTCCTGAATTGCTTTCTGGAAAATTTGTTCACTATCTCCAGTTTCAATTAATCGCTCAATTGTCTGCACATCGTTGAATTTACCCAATCAGCTTAAAACAAAAATGAAGCTAATGGATTCCGAGCAGTAGGAACTAGATAAAAAATGATGCTATTTGCTAGATAAACATAAAAGAGGAATAAACAGAAGTAAAATGTGTTTAAGATAAAAAAAAAAATCACCTCTTCATCTGCTCTTGTTCCCGTTACTGCAATAATATAAGAAAATAGACCAGTTGTCATGGATTATACAGAACGTTATTAAGGATAAATACTATACATGAACAGTGAGTGGCAGGTTCAAACCTGTAAATACACGCCTCTCTACAACTTCCCGATACTCTTGATGGATAGTTTCCCTTAAAGTCTGCGCAATTCACACATGCTTAAATTTGAGCCCATAAAAAGGAAAAACCAGTACACATGGCAATCAAATAATTAAAATATCCATATTTATACCTGAAATTGAGCCATCTTATCTTTAAACTTCTTTTTCAAGGCCCTGCAAAATTATAAGCAAAAATTCAATTCAGATGCAAGTTTGATCAGTAAAATCCTATTATGCCCATGAACTTGCACTAGTAGTTGCTAAAAGCCGAAAAGTGATTTGGCAATTTGTAAAAAGGAAAAAGAGTAGTATTTACTTGCCATTTTACTAGTCCATGTGCAAATGACCAAGATTACTATATTATACCTTTTTGTTCAGGTCTCAAATTGGAACCCTGATGTGAAGGGAGATTAGAAATATACTGGTAGCAGAAATTACTGAATGGCTATAGTTAAGAATTTAAAAAAAAAAAAACATGTACGAGCCACAAGAAGTTCTCAATGCATAGATTGGATGATAATTTGGACTGCCAAATGTGCATGGTCCATACATCACTAAATACATATCATGATGTCTAGTTTCCCAAAAGCATTTTAAAACACATATTTAAGAGTTAACATGGACAAGAACATTTGAAAAATCCGAGTATGAAGTACGCATATATTAGCTCAATTTAAGGGGATAATGTAAATTATCCAGAAGCAATTGAAGGAAAGAAAAACATATTACATTGTTGTTGAGGTTCTTGATCGGTCTACAGCTGTTCCTTTACCACACCCTGGCTTCTGCCTATTTTCTAAATTCTGAAACACGGGAAGAAAAAAGAAAGAGAGGTATTTACCATCAATACAGTGAAAATGAACAAACAAAGCAACAGGTGATTTACCTCTCTGTCAAGTTCCTCGATCTTTGACTTCACTGAACGAGCAATTTTCCCAACTTCATCAACATCTTTCTCCATTCGCTGCTTGATGGCTGCAAACAGAAACCAGACAAGTAATCAATAGATAAACATGGGAAAAGATAATAAAGAGGATGGCATTGAGAATATTTTGGTTTAGGCTTGTACATGAAGTTACCTGAAAAAAGGTAGAGAACAGACATTCAAAGTTTTCTTTTATTTTTTCAGTTACTTCAATAACATATTTGGGAAAACTTATCAATGAAATAAATTATCCTGTGAAATTTTTGTCATTTTTCAATAATTTACTTTGATGGTAGACACTAAGAGTAAATGGACTAATACTAATGCAGAATATATAGCACCTTGAAACTGTATGCAGTCGAAGAATGGCGTGTGGCCTAAATATGATATGGAAATTTATAGGAGAATGCCTTTAGGAGCCGCATATTCTTATTTTGATGCAATCAACTAAATGAAGGAAAAGAATCTGAATGATTGATTCCACTTAGTATGGGGATAACGGTTGAGGCTTACTTGATTTGAGATAGAAAACAAAGATATAATCTTATATCTCCTTTTGTCCAATTCACATTAGGAGATCACACAATTTCTTATCAACTAAAACACATTATCTTATTACAGAATGATGAGTACTCCTGTATTCATAAAGTGAGATCATTTCCATGGTTGCATATATTTCGAGTTCTCTAGCATTTCAAACTAAAACTAGGGAACATTTTTTCGCAATATTCTATTTCTATAATTCTTATCTCAGAAAAAATTATAGCGAACAGGGTACTGAAAAGAACAAAAAATGCAAAAACTAAAACAGAGATGGACGTTGTAGATAACCTTTCATAGCAGGAGCTTTCGTCACAGCCTTCGACTCTTCATTCGCATCCTGAAAACAAAATATGAAGGAAAAGTGTTCACTGAATGCAGAATTTACATGATTTTACAATCCTGTAAAAGGTATAATTCTCACAACTCTATGGAAAGTGTGAAATTAGAGATGGACTAAACCTAGAACGACAATACATAAAAAAGGACTCGTGATCATTATGTGTGTGAAGATAAGTTTCAACATCAGTTCAAGGGTGTCAAGAAAATGCAGTCTGAATTACAATATTTGTTTGAAGTCCAAGTCGAAACATTTTTTGGGATTAACCAATAAGGGGTAAAATGGGCAGACTGAACTTCTAGGAGCTACAACATATTAACAACGGAAGATGAAATAAAAACAGATCAAAAAAATTGTACCAGGAGCTTTCTGAGCAGCTTGTCCAGTTTCTCATTTTGTTTTTCAATATCTTGAACCTGTAAAAAACAGAAAATGTTGAGTTAATGTTAATGGATACAAAACTAACCAATGGAAAAAATAAAAAAACAGCGTTCAGATACATATACATCATTATAAGCAAACAAATTGAACAAATAAATTATTCCTATGAAATAAAGAAACATGGAGCACCTTTTTGAAAAAATTATCCAAGCCCAAATCTGCGGAATTCATTCCCATCTCAATATCTCCTCCTCCAGAACTCTGACCCCGAGGGATCTCAAAAGATTCCTGCAAAAGTAATCAATCCATTTACAAGCAATCAAGGCACAATTTCAGAAATAAAACTACTGTGTTTCATAATAACCACATGCAGACAAACTCTTGACTAATTACTACCTTCTCAAAAGTTCAAAAAATCCAATAAACTCCAAATTTGGTCCATCACTGTGGTTTATTATTAAAGCAAACGAGCTTTGATTAAATAGGAAATCTAATGAGCCGAAAAGAACACACTATGGTCTCTGCTAGGGACTTAACATCTTCATAAACTATAGAGTACAATATAAATTAATGGAAGAAAGAGGTTATGCATTCAATATCACATATATAATGATTTCATTCCTTTCAAGCTTGACTATTATCTTTGGTTTTCAAGGGTTTCAAACCATAAATCCATGATGAGGAAAGTTCAGACTATTTTTTCTCCCTTTTTCATTGTTCCTGCACTTCTTCAATAACCGAACTGAACAAAAGTCACATACTATGTGATTTTAACTAACCAAGACCATAATAAAAACTTCAATACACAGCAAGAGGTAATGGATCAAATTAAAAAGCAATCAAAATCAAAAAGGCAATTACAAAGGATCAAGACAGCGAGATAAAACAATCAACTAACATATAAAAAATTAATTCAAAGAAGAAATAGGGCAGAAAATTACAGATAAAAGGTCGTTCATTGTGGAAGATGCAGCTGAAAGAACCCTTCTTTTGTTACCAGAGTAGAATGAACCAGAACAAAACCAACAAGAACTGCCAGCAACAGTGATGAACCAAGCAAATCAATACAGAAAACGCTAAAACAAAGAGACGAGAAATCGCAAATCGGCCAATCAATTTGTAAGATGATGCAAATGAATTCGCAAAGATAAAAATTACAAATGGGTATTCGAAAAAAGTTAAAGAAGGCAGGAGAGGAGTCTAAGGAGAGATCTGAGGCTGCTTCGATGGTCTTATTCAAACATTCATCTTTGAATTTGAATTTCAATTACTTGTTTATTGTGAATTTCAATTACTTGTTTGTTGCGAATTTACTTTTTTTTCCTACATATACTTGACGATATCCACATTCTTTTTCTTTGTTATTTGTTAGCACAATATACAAAGTTGTTGTGCAAACAAAACTATAATATTGAATTAATTTTGATGAATTAATTGGCATGATTGATCTATTATCAAGAATATTATTTAATGTAAAATACATGTAATTTTCATAAAATTAAATGAGTATTTGGTAATTGGATTTTTTTTTTCTCAGAAATAAGAGACATTTGTCAATTTTATCGAATACTTCAGATTTGCTAATGAGATTTCGTTACTTTATATGATCATCCTACTACATATAAAGATAAAAAATATTAGAATTTATAAACCAATAGCAAAGAAATGTCAGATAACTGATTTGAATGATGACTTGTATAAGTCATTACTGTTTTCAGTTAAATTAAATAAAATTGGATTGAGTATAAATTTATAAATATATTTAATTGAATTAAAATTTACAACATAAGTTGCATCCAGTTCGTACTTATTCGTCTAAATTTAATTATTTGAAAATTTGCACCCTACCTGTCTTCCACCAAGAATGAGCTTTCACGTTATAATTTAAGTATTTTAAATTATGAATTATATGTATGAGTTGTCTCATTTTAAAAAACGCTAGTCGGTCGGTTAAAGTTATTTAGGTTCAGAATGGAATTTAAACATTATTCAGCGAAATTTAAGCACTAAACGCAGTTGGATAACCATCCTCAAAATAACGTCTAGGTAAGGGTTACATAGATTTAGACGAAGATTTTTAAAACAGTGCTAATAATATCATTTTTAGAGTTTTCCCTCTCTTTGTAGGTCACTTATACATGTACTTTATTTTTCTTATTGCTTAGATGCATAATTAGCTCCTTCATTTTTATCATTTTCATCTACTGATCCTCAAATCTTTGAAAGGATCCCGTAACCTCTTCATCTTTTAAAAAATGAACTTTAAGCTCTCTAAATGTCACATGTTATTTTTTGATTGGTATGATTTTTCAAATATGTCATTTTTCCTAACTTTCTATATTCAATCAGAAATTAACACGTGATATTTAGAGAGCAAGGTGATACACTTTTTGAAAGTTGAGATTACAAGATCATTTTTTAAAAAATGAGGGAGCTACAGAGTCATTTTCAAAGATCGAGGGGGGCAATAGGTGAAAGTAGCAAAAGTGAGGAAGCCAATTATGCAATTTGATCTTTCTTATTTAATTAAAATACTGTACAACTATTAGGTCTCGTTTGGTTGGCGGAATTGAATAGAATGGAATAAAATAGTAAATGAATGCAAAAGCGTCAAATATAATACATGAATTCGACGTCGGAAGGAATAACTCTTCATAGTTTCCATGGGAATCATAGAATAACTATTCCTTCATTTCAAAGAAGAAGATGAATAGCTATTCCGTGATTTCTATGGAAATTAGGAGGACCTAATCCCTCCGACATCAGAATCATACATCATAATTGATGTTTTTGCATTCATTTTCTATTCTATTCCACCAATCAAACGAGACCTTAGAGTTATCAATAAGGTTTATCTACTTGTCTTCACTAAATTCTCGGGAAAAATTCATCCTTATTAAGAATCATAATATATTTTTTATATACTCTCCAAAATATTCAATTTTTATGTCTAGGAAGCTTACATGAAATAAATTTATATTGATAAGCTAAAAGAATTGATATAAGATATATGAAAGACGTATCAATCTTCAAAAAAGGATTTAGATCCGCCTTTGTCAGAGAAGATGGTTGTAAAACAAAAATAATGGTAAAGTAATTAACTGTGTTACCGACGTAGATGCTCAAGTTGAGATTTAAGACAAATATAAGAAACGAGGGAAAAAGTATATTGTAAAGTATTATATTTATATATATTTTTATTATTAGTTATTTTTCTTTTATAAGAATTTTGTAAAGTTGAAAACTTATACATTGAAATTTTTATTCGTGTAAATTCAAAGTTTTTGAAGTTAAAAAGTTTTCGGGATCTTATGGAACTACAAGATAAAGGTAAAATATTTTTGGGTCATATCATGTTCTGATTTTACAAATGTCACAATTCAAGTTTGATTTTTGAAAACACGTCATTTTAAGTTTTATTTTTTAAAATACGTGGAAATAACAAATAACCACTAAAATCTATTTTATAGTTATTATACCAAGTATAATAGCTATTATACCAGGTATAATGTCCATTATACCAGGTATAATGATCATTGTACCAGGTATAATGATCATTGTACCAGGTATAATGAATATTGTATAATTTAATATGATATTTGAAATTGGATCTTAATATTTCTTTATCTCAAATGATTTGAATATTTCTCTAATATCATATGTTATATAAGTTATAATAGTCATTATACCGGGTATAATGACTTGTGTTATTCAAATGTGAAATTTGAAAATGGAATTTTATACTTTCTTTATCTCCATTTATTTAAATATACTTTAATGTTATTTATTTGGTATTATAATCATTATACTAGGCATAATGACTTGAGATGAAACTGGATTCTAATGTGAAATCTGAAATTAGATCTTAACACTTTCTTTATCTCTAATGATTTGATCATTCCTTGGTATTATTCGTTATAATGACTATTTTACCAAGTATTATAGTCATTATACATGGTATAATAGTCATTATACAAGTTACAATGACAATTATATTATTCAATGTGAAATCTGAAATTGAATTTTCTTTATCTCTAGTTATTTTATATTTTTTATATTATTCATTATAATACGCATTATACATAGTATAATAGTCATTATACCTAGTATAATGAAATGAGATGAAATTGAATTCGAATGGAAGCTGGAAAAGGCCTAACAACCAACACACTTATCAACTATCACACCACAATTCAAAACTAAAATCTTCCATGAAAGCTAAGTAAAAAATAAAAAACACAATCATACAAAACTGAACAAACTGAAATTGACATGAAAAAAAGAAATCTGAACTCG